>JAEIGI010000019.1:1800000-2045621 GCA_018903615.1 Drosophila neocordata | reverse complement strand
AGCTCCGTGTTAACTCCTATGTTAACTATGTTAACTTGTATGTATGTATGTCCGATATTTATGGTCCGATTTCGACGAAATTTGGTGAGCTGATACCTTTTGGCCATAACATTACAAAACAACTCTAGTTATTAGTTTTTTTTTTATTTGAAACAAACTGGATCTGCATAGACACCAGATGGTCACATTAAATTTAATAATAAATAATTAACTATTATTTTTCATCACCTCGGTTTTAATGATATATTTCAATTAATATATTGATATTTGTTGTATTTTTGTCTGAAGTAAATTTCATTGCAGATAATTCTTTTATTGATAACTAGTTGACCCGGCAAACGCTGTTTTGCCATATAAATAATTTCTATGTACTTTCTAGTATATACATATTATTATTCGATAAGAACGGTAACACTATCAAAAAATATCAGTCTCTTAATGCTACAGCGTGACCAATATTTTTTGTTAGCCCATCTTTAGCTAACACAAACAAACTTGATGGTTTACCCACTCGAGAGCATGCTACGCATAATTGTCCGTGTGAAAATAATGGCGTGCTTAAATCTAAGCCACATATTATATTATACATATTATTATTCGATAAGAACGGTAACACTATCAAAAAATTATTATTCGATAAGAACGGTAACACTATCAAAAAATCAAACAATATCAGTCTCTTAATGCTACAGCGTGAATAATATTTTTTGTTAGCCTTAACACTTAGGGGTATGAAAAATAGATGTTAGCCGATTCTCAGACCTACTCAATATGCATGCTAAATTTGGTTAAAATCGGTAAAGCCGTTTCGGAGGAGTTCGAAGACAAACATTGTGACACGAGAATTTTATATATATAGATCTTATATACAAAAATTAATTATACTAAAATTATAAACTAAAAAATAATTCAAAATAAAACTAATTGTTTTTAGGGTGTACTTTCTTATTTTACGTATTTAAATTTTATAAAAGCTTTATATGTATAACACCTAGTTTAAAAATATTATCCATGACTTCGATAAAAAGTTTTTCTTCAATGAATTATTGCATATATGGTAACTTAATTGATGTAGAAGCGAATTTTTTAACAATTTTCCCCATGGACTCCAATTTGTTATTACATTGAAGTACATACTGGTACCTCGCTAATTTTGAAAACCCTATCCAAAAAAACCCTGAGCCCGTGAAGCTCAGTTCGGTATATGTGTACTACGTCGTCCTCCAAATGTTGGCATTTTTCAAGATTTACTTGAAATGATTCTAGAATTTTCACATAGTCTTCTTTTCTATAACATTCGGAGTACGCTTCAGACAAAATTTGCTCCACACGATGCGTTTTTGATTCGAGGACAACTTCGAGATGAGGGAAGTCCCACAGAAATGGCACTTCTGTATTAACATGCCTAACAAACTCAGCCTTTGTGAAGCCGTCAGAAATAATTGCCACAAGAAACTGTAATGAGTTTGCTTCTTCCAGATACTTAAGTAGACTGATTATAACTTGACTCATATCAATCACAGAATGTTTCTCCAGTTTTGAGCAGTTAAATTTGGAATACAATACTGCCATAGAGAATTGGCAGTAATTGTAAATGAGCGCACAGTAATACGGTCAATCTTTCCATCCTCGTTGTTGTGCTTCTAATTAATAATAACTATTAATATACATTTACAATTTTGTTCATTATTCAAAACCTACCAAATCTGGCAAATGAATTTCATCAATTGAAATAAAAAAGGGTGCACCGCAGAAAGTGTGAATGTTTTGTATGGACTTCAAAATATGCCTTTTCCTTCCTGTCATTGCAATCGCTTCAAAATTCTGCAACTGTTTTGTTACTACTTCAGGATTGTAGCAATTAAGAATTTGCTGGAACATTTTCATATTTAACGAACTTTCAACTTCCATATTTAAAGCTGTTTGTAAATTAATTAAGATTGCCAAATCTATCGATAAAAATCGACAAAGTAATTAAGAGATGGTCACACTGAAGCTCAAGGTACGCAACGCATAGAAGGACGTACTATATTGATAAATTATAATAAAGAAGGAACCACTCTTTTATTATCAAAGTAATTTTCCCAAACAGCATGTTTTAAATTGTGGATTGAATGAATAATATTTAATTAAATCAAGATTCTTATATTATATCTTATATACAAAAACTTAATTATACTAAAATTATAAACTAAAAATAATTCAAAATAAAAAATTTAATTAATTTGGATATTTCCAATTTGGTTTTTGAAATAATAAAGATTTGCTTAAAGTTGGCGAAATGTTCCCATTTGGCTTCTTTTGGGTTATTCTTTGGGCCACATGAAACATTTGTGCGTCTGTTGGCCTACGCACACCAAATATTTTAATGGCCCTTTCATCAAAAGATTTGGAATAGCCATTTTTCTTATGCTGTGCTAACGAACTTCTGTTCAGCGTTCGAAAATGCTACGCTACTCCGTAGTTTTTCGTTTTGCTCTGGCTACCGCTCTCATTTATAACGGGAGCCGTAGCAGAGCCATAGTCGAAAGAAAAAATGTGTGAGCTCTGCTCCGCTCTCGTAGTTTGTTGTGTTGAAATCTGTAGCAATAGCAATAGCACAAAAAGAAATGAACGACTACGCGTAGTCAGAGCGGTAGCCGAAAAACGGTAGCGAGATGACAGCAGAGCCAATGCAATTTTTTTTTGCTACGGCTACACATAACGGAACTTTACGAACCAGCACAAAAATAACGATCGCCGAATTGCAGCAAAAACAAATGCACAGAGAGCCGTTAAATGAGAGCGGTAGCCAGAGCATAGTAATATTTTAATTGCTCTTGCTGCTACGGAGCAGTTTTTTGCGAACCCTGCTTCTGTTGTGCCATCCATACACGTCTTCAGGCAAGCGTATATGTGGCCCGGCCTTTTCTTCAATTCATAGCTCTTTTGGCATACGCAGCACTTATACTTGCCATCAATGTGGACAAAAAACTCATCAATATAATTTGGTGGAGTAATTAATAAATTACTAATTATATTTATAGGCGATCGTGGTGCAGGTGAAGACTGTATGTGTGTTGATGGTGAAGACTGTATGGATGGTGCATGTGAAGATATGTATGTTGATGGTGGAGGGAAATCCAGTGTAGTGGCGGTGGTGATTGTGGTTTGATAGCTTTGATGGATGTAATATTTTTAGATGGAAGCAACCTTAGTGGTGGTGGCTCTGATTTTTGTAATGGCTGATTAATCATTATAGTTTCAGATACCACCATTTTTTTTGTATCCAAACTTTCTTCGCCGTACTTGAACTCATTGTTGTTTTCTGGAGCACAATTTGCTCCGTATAGATAGTTTTTGTTTTTTCCATTTTTAAATTGTTTGCAAAGAAATTTCAATTGTCAACGTATATATAGTATATCCTTGGTTTGCTTTCTTAATCAACACTTGAAATTTAATGATACCAGTTTGCGTTACTGAAAACGCACAGCTGATTTCTTTTCGCCCAAAGGCGGAATGGTTCAGGAAATTTGCAATTGAACTTAAGCAAATTCATACTTACAGTGGTTTTTTGAATTTTACTAACAGTTTTATCAAGTTCTAGAGTACATTTTTAAAAAATGAAAAAATTATAATAATTAACAAAGAAGTTTTAATAAAAAGCAGCTGTACGATTTTGAGTGATAGATACATTTTTGAAGTATAAACATAAAAACTTTTTTTTTACTTTTTCATAAAGAAACTGTAAGGCATTGGCTTCTTTCATATAGTTCAGCATACTGGTTATAACATGACTCATATCAACAATGGATAGTTTTTCCAATTTTGAGCAGTTGAATTTTAAATATAACACTGCCTGTCTTTTTCCGCATAAAGAATTTGCCGTAATCGTAAATGAGCGCACAGTAATACGCTCAATCTTCCCATCCTCGTGATTGTGCTTCTAATTAATAATAACTATTAATATAAATTTTCAATTTTGTTCATTATTCAAAACCTACCAAATCCGGCAAATGAATTTCGTCAATTGAGACAAAAAAGGGTGCACCACAAAAAGTGCGAATGTTGTGGATCGATTTCAAAATATGCCTTTTTCTTTCTGATATTGCAATATCTTCAAAATTTTGTAGCTGTTTTGTAACTGCATCAGGATCGTAGCAATTCAAAATTTCCTTGAAAATTTGTATATTTAAGGAATTTTTAAAGCTTGTTGTAAATTAAATAAAAATCTATCGATAAAAATCAACAAAGTAATTAATTATACTAAAATTATATACTAAAAAAAATTCAAAATAAAAAATTTAATTAATTTGGATATTTCCAATTTGGTTTTTCAAATAATAACGATTCGCTTAAACTTGGCGAAATGTTCCCATTTGGCTTCTTTTGTGTTAATCTTTGGGCCACATGAAACATTTGTTCGTCTGTTGGCCTACGCATACCAAATATTTTAATGGCCCTTTCATCCAAAGATTTGGAATATCCCTCGCATTTTGTCTTATGTTGAGCTAAGGAACTTTTGTTAAAACATTAGTAGTAGCACTTTGTGCACTTCATGTAAGTGCCATCCATACACGTCTTCAGGCAAGCGTATATGTTTCCCGGCCTTTTCTTCAATGCATAGCTCTTTTGGCACACGCAGCACATATATTTGCCATTTATGTTTACAAAAAAATCGTCAATTAGTGGATTAATTAAAATATTACTGATTATATTAATAGGTGATCGTGGTGGTAGTGCAGGTGAAGGTGTATTAAATTGTGTCTGTGTTGATGGTGGAGGGGAAAAAATCCAGTGTAGTGGCGGTGGTGATTGTGGTTTGAAGTTTGAAGTTTTGGATGATTTCAGTGTTTTTTCAGATGGAGACAACCATGTTAGTGGCGGTGGTTGAGAGGCTTCCGATCTTGTGAATGATTCTTCAAATGGCTCATAGACGGTTTCGGACACCAGAATATTTTTGGGTACCCAAATTTTCTTCCCCGTCTTACTTTCACTCTCTTGGAGGACAATTTGCTCCGTATAGATTGTGGTTTTCTTCATTTTGTGTGAATTTGAGTTGCTAGTATACTTGAATTCAATTGTTAACGTATATCCAATTTGGTTTGTTTTCTTAATCAACACTTGAAATTTAATGATACCAGTTTGCGTTACTGAAAACGCACAGCTGATTTCTTTTCGCGAAAGGCCTGAATGGTTCAGAAAATTTGAAATTGAACTCAAGCATATTCATACTTACAGTAGTTTTTTGAATTTTACTAACAGTTTTATCAAGTTCTAGAGTACATTTTTAAAAAATGAAAAAATTATAATAATTAACAAAGAAGTTTTAATAAAAAGCAGCTGTACGATTTTGAGTGATAGATACATTTTTGAAGTATAAACATAAAAACTTTTTTTTCCTTTTTCATAAAGAAACTGTAAGGCATTGGCTTCTTTCATATAGTTCAGCATACTGGTTATAACATGACTCATATCAACAATGGATAGTTTTTCCAATTTTGAGCAGTTGAATTTTAAATATAACACTGGCTGTCTTTTTCCGCATAAAGAATTTGCCGTAATCGTAAATGAGCGCACAGTAATACGCTCAATCTTCCCATCCTCGTGATTGTGCTTCTAATTAATAATAACTATTAATATAAATTTTCAATTTTGTTCATTATTCAAAACCTACCAAATCCGGCAAATGAATTTCGTCAATTGAGACAAAAAGGGTGCACCACAAAAAGTGCGAATGTTGTGGATCGATTTCAAAATATGCCTTTTTCTTTCTGATATTGCAATATCTTCAAAATTTTGTAGCTGTTTTGTAACTGCATCAGGATCGTAGCAATTCAAAATTTCCTTGAAAATTTGTATATTTAAGGAATTTTTAAAGCTTGTTGTAAATTAAATAAAAATCTATCGATAAAAATCAACAAAGTAATTAATTATACTAAAATTATATACTAAAAAAAATTCAAAATAAAAAATTTAATTAATTTGGATATTTCCAATTTGGTTTTTCAAATAATAACGATTCGCTTAAACTTGGCGAAATGTTCCCATTTGGCTTCTTTTGTGTTAATCTTTGGGCCACATGAAACATTTGTTCGTCTGTTGGCCTACGCATACCAAATATTTTAATGGCCCTTTCATCCAAAGATTTGGAATATCCCTCGCATTTTGTCTTATGTTGAGCTAAGGAACTTTTGTTAAAACATTAGTAGTAGCACTTTGTGCACTTCATGTAAGTGCCATCCATACACGTCTTCAGGCAAGCGTATATGTTTCCCGGCCTTTTCTTCAATGCATAGCTCTTTTGGCACACGCAGCACATATATTTGCCATTTATGTTTACAAAAAATCGTCAATTAGTGGATTAATTAAAATATTACTGATTATATTAATAGGTGATCGTGGTGGTAGTGCAGGTGAAGGTGTATTAAATTGTGTCTGTGTTGATGGTGGAGGGGAAAAAATCCAGTGTAGTGGCGGTGGTGATTGTGGTTTGAAGTTTGAAGTTTTGGATGATTTCAGTGTTTTTTCAGATGGAGACAACCATGTTAGTGGCGGTGGTTGAGAGGCTTCCGATCTTGTGAATGATTCTTCAAATGGCTCATAGACGGTTTCGGACACCAGAATATTTTTGGGTACCCAAATTTTCTTCCCCGTCTTACTTTCACTCTCTTGGAGGACAATTTGCTCCGTATAGATTGTGGTTTTCTTCATTTTGTGTGAATTTGAGTTGCTAGTATACTTGAATTCAATTGTTAACGTATATCCAATTTGGTTTGTTTTCTTAATCAACACTTGAAATTTAATGATACCAGTTTGCGTTACTGAAAACGCACAGCTGATTTCTTTTCGCGAAAGGCCTGAATGGTTCAGAAAATTTGAAATTGAACTCAAGCATATTCATACTTACAGTAGTTTTTTGAATTTTACTAACAGTTTTATCAAGTTCTAGAGTACATTTTTAAAAAATGAAAAAATTATAATAATTAACAAAGAAGTTTTAATAAAAAAGCAGCTGTACGATTTTGAGTGATAGATACATTTTTGAAGTATAAACATAAAAACTTTTTTTTTACTTTTTCATAAAGAAACTGTAAGGCATTGGCTTCTTTCATATAGTTCAGCATACTGGTTATAACATGACTCATATCAACAATGGATAGTTTTTCCAATTTTGAGCAGTTGAATTTTAAATATAACACTGCCTGTCTTTTTCCGCATAAAGAATTTGCCGTAATCGTAAATGAGCGCACAGTAATACGCTCAATCTTCCCATCCTCGTGATTGTGCTTCTAATTAATAATAACTATTAATATAAATTTTCAATTTTGTTCATTATTCAAAACCTACCAAATCCGGCAAATGAATTTCGTCAATTGAGACAAAAAAGGGTGCACCACAAAAAGTGCGAATGTTGTGGATCGATTTCAAAATATGCCTTTTTCTTTCTGATATTGCAATATCTTCAAAATTTTGTAGCTGTTTTGTAACTGCATCAGGATCGTAGCAATTCAAAATTTCCTTGAAAATTTGTATATTTAAGGAATTTTTAAAGCTTGTTGTAAATTAAATAAAAATCTATCGATAAAAATCAACAAAGTAATTAATTATACTAAAATTATATACTAAAAAAAATTCAAAATAAAAAATTTAATTAATTTGGATATTTCCAATTTGGTTTTTCAAATAATAACGATTCGCTTAAACTTGGCGAAATGTTCCCATTTGGCTTCTTTTGTGTTAATCTTTGGGCCACATGAAACATTTGTTCGTCTGTTGGCCTACGCATACCAAATATTTTAATGGCCCTTTCATCCAAAGATTTGGAATATCCCTCGCATTTTGTCTTATGTTGAGCTAAGGAACTTTTGTTAAAACATTAGTAGTAGCACTTTGTGCACTTCATGTAAGTGCCATCCATACACGTCTTCAGGCAAGCGTATATGTTTCCCGGCCTTTTCTTCAATGCATAGCTCTTTTGGCACACGCAGCACATATATTTGCCATTTATGTTTACAAAAAAATCGTCAATTAGTGGATTAATTAAAATATTACTGATTATATTAATAGGTGATCGTGGTGGTAGTGCAGGTGAAGGTGTATTAAATTGTGTCTGTGTTGATGGTGGAGGGGAAAAAATCCAGTGTAGTGGCGGTGGTGATTGTGGTTTGAAGTTTGAAGTTTTGGATGATTTCAGTGTTTTTTCAGATGGAGACAACCATGTTAGTGGCGGTGGTTGAGAGGCTTCCGATCTTGTGAATGATTCTTCAAATGGCTCATAGACGGTTTCGGACACCAGAATATTTTTGGGTACCCAAATTTTCTTCCCCGTCTTACTTTCACTCTCTTGGAGGACAATTTGCTCCGTATAGATTGTGGTTTTCTTCATTTTGTGTGAATTTGAGTTGCTAGTATACTTGAATTCAATTGTTAACGTATATCCAATTTGGTTTGTTTTCTTAATCAACACTTGAAATTTAATGATACCAGTTTGCGTTACTGAAAACGCACAGCTGATTTCTTTTCGCGAAAGGCCTGAATGGTTCAGAAAATTTGAAATTGAACTCAAGCATATTCATACTTACAGTAGTTTTTTGAATTTTACTAACAGTTTTATCAAGTTCTAGAGTACATTTTTAAAAAATGAAAAAATTATAATAATTAACAAAGAAGTTTTAATAAAAAGCAGCTGTACGATTTTGAGTGATAGATACATTTTTGAAGTATAAACATAAAAACTTTTTTTTACTTTTTCATAAAGAAACTGTAAGGCATTGGCTTCTTTCATATAGTTCAGCATACTGGTTATAACATGACTCATATCAACAATGGATAGTTTTTCCAATTTTGAGCAGTTGAATTTTAAATATAACACTGCCTGTCTTTTTCCGCATAAAGAATTTGCCGTAATCGTAAATGAGCGCACAGTAATACGCTCAATCTTCCCATCCTCGTGATTGTGCTTCTAATTAATAATAACTATTAATATAAATTTTCAATTTTGTTCATTATTCAAAACCTACCAAATCCGGCAAATGAATTTCGTCAATTGAGACAAAAAAGGGTGCACCACAAAAAGTGCGAATGTTGTGGATCGATTTCAAAATATGCCTTTTTCTTTCTGATATTGCAATATCTTCAAAATTTTGTAGCTGTTTTGTAACTGCATCAGGATCGTAGCAATTCAAAATTTCCTTGAAAATTTGTATATTTAAGGAATTTTTAAAGCTTGTTGTAAATTAAATAAAAATCTATCGATAAAAATCAACAAAGTAATTAATTATACTAAAATTATATACTAAAAAAATTCAAAATAAAAAATTTAATTAATTTGGATATTTCCAATTTGGTTTTTCAAATAATAACGATTCGCTTAAACTTGGCGAAATGTTCCCATTTGGCTTCCTTTGTGTTAATCTTTGGGCCACATGAAACATTTGTTCGTCTGTTGGCCTACGCATACCAAATATTTTAATGGCCCTTTCATCCAAAGATTTGGAATATCCCTCGCATTTTGTCTTATGTTGAGCTAAGGAACTTTTGTTAAAACATTAGTAGTAGCACTTTGTGCACTTCATGTAAGTGCCATCCATACACGTCTTCAGGCAAGCGTATATGTTTCCCGGCCTTTTCTTCAATGCATAGCTCTTTTGGCACACGCAGCACATATATTTGCCATTTATGTTTACAAAAAAATCGTCAATTAGTGGATTAATTAAAATATTACTGATTATATTAATAGGTGATCGTGGTGGTAGTGCAGGTGAAGGTGTATTAAATTGTGTCTGTGTTGATGGTGGAGGGGAAAAAATCCAGTGTAGTGGCGGTGGTGATTGTGGTTTGAAGTTTGAAGTTTTGGATGATTTCAGTGTTTTTTCAGATGGAGACAACCATGTTAGTGGCGGTGGTTGAGAGGCTTCCGATCTTGTGAATGATTCTTCAAATGGCTCATAGACGGTTTCGGACACCAGAATATTTTTGGGTACCCAAATTTTCTTCCCCGTCTTACTTTCACTCTCTTGGAGGACAATTTGCTCCGTATAGATTGTGGTTTTCTTCATTTTGTGTGAATTTGAGTTACTAGTATACTTGAATTCAATTGTTAACGTATATCCAATTTGGTTTGTTTTCTTAATCAACACTTGAAATTTAATGATACCAGTTTGCGTTACTGAAAACGCACAGCTGATTTCTTTTCGCGAAAGGCCTGAATGGTTCAGAAAATTTGAAATTGAACTCAAGCATATTCATACTTACAGTAGTTTTTTGAATTTTACTAACAGTTTTATCAAGTTCTAGAGTACATTTTTAAAAAATGAAAAAATTATAATAATTAACAAAGAAGTTTTAATAAAAAGCAGCTGTACGATTTTGAGTGATAGATACATTTTTGAAGTATAAACATAAAAACTTTTTTTTTACTTTTTCATAAAGAAACTGTAAGGCATTGGCTTCTTTCATATAGTTCAGCATACTGGTTATAACATGACTCATATCAACAATGGATAGTTTTTCCAATTTTGAGCAGTTGAATTTTAAATATAACACTGCCTGTCTTTTTTCCGCATAAAGAATTTGCCGTAATCGTAAATGAGCGCACAGTAATACGCTCAATCTTCCCATCCTCGTGATTGTGCTTCTAATTAATAATAACTATTAATATAAATTTTCAATTTTGTTCATTATTCAAAACCTACCAAATCCGGCAAATGAATTTCGTCAATTGAGACAAAAAAGGGTGCACCACAAAAAGTGCGAATGTTGTGGATCGATTTCAAAATATGCCTTTTTCTTTCTGATATTGCAATATCTTCAAAATTTTGTAGCTGTTTTGTAACTGCATCAGGATCGTAGCAATTCAAAATTTCCTTGAAAATTTGTATATTTAAGGAATTTTTAAAGCTTGTTGTAAATTAAATAAAAATCTATCGATAAAAATCAACAAAGTAATTAATTATACTAAAATTATATACTAAAAAAAATTCAAAATAAAAAATTTAATTAATTTGGATATTTCCAATTTGGTTTTTCAAATAATAACGATTCGCTTAAACTTGGCGAAATGTTCCCATTTGGCTTCTTTTTGTGTTAATCTTTGGGCCACATGAAACATTTGTTCGTCTGTTGGCCTACGCATACCAAATATTTTAATGGCCCTTTCATCCAAAGATTTGGAATATCCCTCGCATTTTGTCTTATGTTGAGCTAAGGAACTTTTGTTAAAACATTAGTAGTAGCACTTTGTGCACTTCATGTAAGTTCCATCCATACACGTCTTCAGGCAAGCGTATATGTTTCCCGGCCTTTTCTTCAATGCATAGCTCTTTTGGCACACGCAGCACATATATTTGCCATTTATGTTTACAAAAAAATCGTCAATTAGTGGATTAATTAAAATATTACTGATTATATTAATAGGTGATCGTGGTGGTAGTGCAGGTGAAGGTGTATTAAATTGTGTCTGTGTTGATGGTGGAGGGGAAAAAATCCAGTGTAGTGGCGGTGGTGATTGTGGTTTGAAGTTTGAAGTTTTGGATGATTTCAGTGTTTTTTCAGATGGAGACAACCATGTTAGTGGCGGTGGTTGAGAGGCTTCCGATCTTGTGAATGATTCTTCAAATGGCTCATAGACGGTTTCGGACACCAGAATATTTTTGGGTACCCAAATTTTCTTCCCCGTCTTACTTTCACTCTCTTGGAGGACAATTTGCTCCGTATAGATTGTGGTTTTCTTCATTTTGTGTGAATTTGAGTTGCTAGTATACTTGAATTCAATTGTTAACGTATATCCAATTTGGTTTGTTTTCTTAATCAACACTTGAAATTTAATGATACCAGTTTGCGTTACTGAAAACGCACAGCTGATTTCTTTTCGCGAAAGGCCTGAATGGTTCAGAAAATTTGAAATTGAACTCAAGCATATTCATACTTACAGTAGTTTTTTGAATTTTACTAACAGTTTTATCAAGTTCTAGAGTACATTTTTAAAAAATGAAAAAATTATAATAATTAACAAAGAAGTTTTAATAAAAAGCAGCTGTACGATTTTGAGTGATAGATACATTTTTGAAGTATAAACATAAAAACTTTTTTTTTACTTTTTCATAAAGAAACTGTAAGGCATTGGCTTCTTTCATATAGTTCAGCATACTGGTTATAACATGACTCATATCAACAATGGATAGTTTTTCCAATTTTGAGCAGTTGAATTTTAAATATAACACTGCCTGTCTTTTTCCGCATAAAGAATTTGCCGTAATCGTAAATGAGCGCACAGTAATACGCTCAATCTTCCCATCCTCGTGATTGTGCTTCTAATTAATAATAACTATTAATATAAATTTTCAATTTTGTTCATTATTCAAAACCTACCAAATCCGGCAAATGAATTTCGTCAATTGAGACAAAAAAGGGTGCACCACAAAAAGTGCGAATGTTGTGGATCGATTTCAAAATATGCCTTTTTCTTTCTGATATTGCAATATCTTCAAAATTTTGTAGCTGTTTTGTAACTGCATCAGGATCGTAGCAATTCAAAATTTCCTTGAAAATTTGTATATTTAAGGAATTTTTAAAGCTTGTTGTAAATTAAATAAAAATCTATCGATAAAAATCAACAAAGTAATTAATTATACTAAAATTATATACTAAAAAAAATTCAAAATAAAAAATTTAATTAATTTGGATATTTCCAATTTGGTTTTTCAAATAATAACGATTCGCTTAAACTTGGCGAAATGTTCCCATATGGCTTCTTTTGTGTTAATCTTTGGGCCACATGAAACATTTGTTCGTCTGTTGGCCTACGCATACCAAATATTTTAATGGCCCTTTCATCCAAAGATTTGGAATATCCCTCGCATTTTGTCTTATGTTGAGCTAAGGAACTTTTGTTAAAACATTAGTAGTAGCACTTTGTGCACTTCATGTAAGTTCCATCCATACACGTCTTCAGGCAAGCGTATATGTTTCCCGGCCTTTTCTTCAATGCATAGCTCTTTTGGCACACGCAGCACATATATTTGCCATTTATGTTTACAAAAAAATCGTCAATTAGTGGATTAATTAAAATATTACTGATTATATTAATAGGTGATCGTGGTGGTAGTGCAGGTGAAGGTGTATTAAATTGTGTCTGTGTTGATGGTGGAGGGGAAAAAATCCAGTGTAGTGGCGGTGGTGATTGTGGTTTGAAGTTTGAAGTTTTGGATGATTTCAGTGTTTTTTCAGATGGAGACAACCATGTTAGTGGCGGTGGTTGAGAGGCTTCCGATCTTGTGAATGATTCTTCAAATGGCTCATAGACGGTTTCGGACACCAGAATATTTTTGGGTACCCAAATTTTCTTCCCCGTCTTACTTTCACTCTCTTGGAGGACAATTTGCTCCGTATAGATTGTGGTTTTCTTCATTTTGTGTGAATTTGAGTTGCTAGTATACTTGAATTCAATTGTTAACGTATATCCAATTTGGTTTGTTTTCTTAATCAACACTTGAAATTTAATGATACCAGTTTGCGTTACTGAAAACGCACAGCTGATTTCTTTTCGCGAAAGGCCTGAATGGTTCAGAAAATTTGAAATTGAACTCAAGCATATTCATACTTACAGTAGTTTTTTGAATTTTACTAACAGTTTTATCAAGTTCTAGAGTACATTTTTAAAAAATGAAAAAATTATAATAATTAACAAAGAAGTTTTAATAAAAAGCAGCTGTACGATTTTGAGTGATAGATACATTTTTGAAGTATAAACATAAAAACTTTTTTTTACTTTTTCATAAAGAAACTGTAAGGCATTGGCTTCTTTCATATAGTTCAGCATACTGGTTATAACATGACTCATATCAACAATGGATAGTTTTTCCAATTTTGAGCAGTTGAATTTTAAATATAACACTGCCTGTCTTTTTTCCGCATAAAGAATTTGCCGTAATCGTAAATGAGCGCACAGTAATACGCTCAATCTTCCCATCCTCGTGATTGTGCTTCTAATTAATAATAACTATTAATATAAATTTTCAATTTTGTTCATTATTCAAAACCTACCAAATCCGGCAAATGAATTTCGTCAATTGAGACAAAAAAGGGTGCACCACAAAAAGTGCGAATGTTGTGGATCGATTTCAAAATATGCCTTTTTCTTTCTGATATTGCAATATCTTCAAAATTTTGTAGCTGTTTTGTAACTGCATCAGGATCGTAGCAATTCAAAATTTCCTTGAAAATTTGTATATTTAAGGAATTTTTAAAGCTTGTAAATTAAATAAAAATCTATCGATAAAAATCAACAAAGTAATTAATTATACTAAAATTATATACTAAAAATAATTCAAAATAAAAAATTTAATTAATTTGGATATTTCCAATTTGGTTTTTCAAATAATAACGATTCGCTTAAACTTGGCGAAATGTTCCCATTTGGCTTCTTTTGTGTTAATCTTTGGGCCACATGAAACATTTGTTCGTCTGTTGGCCTACGCATACCAAATATTTTAATGGCCCTTTCATCCAAAGATTTGGAATATCCCTCGCATTTTGTCTTATGTTGAGCTAAGGAACTTTTGTTAAAACATTAGTAGTAGCACTTTGTGCACTTCATGTAAGTGCCATCCATACACGTCTTCAGGCAAGCGTATATGTTTCCCGGCCTTTTCTTCAATGCATAGCTCTTTTGGCACACGCAGCACTTATATTTGCCATTTATGTTTACAAAAAAATCGTCAATTAGTGGATTAATTAAAATATTACTGATTATATTAATAGGTGATCGTGGTGGTAGTGCAGGTGAAGGTGTATTAAATTGTGTCTGTGTTGATGGTGGAGGGGAAAAAATCCAGTGTAGTGGCGGTGGTGATTGTGGTTTGAAGTTTAAAGTTTTGGATGATTTCAGTGTTTTTTCAGATGGAGACAACCATGTTAGTGGCGGTGGTTGAGAGGCTTCCGATCTTGTGAATGATTCTTCAAATGGCTCATTGACGGTTTCGGACACCAGAATATTTTTGGGTACCCAAATTTTCTTCCCCGTCTTACTTTCACTCTCTTGGAGGACAATTTGCTCCGTATAGATTGTGGTTTTCTTCATTTTGTGTGAATTTGAGTTACTAGTATACTTGAATTCAATTGTTAACGTATATCCAATTTGGTTTGTTTTCTTAATCAACACTTGAAATTTAATGATACCAGTTTGCGTTACTGAAAACGCACAGCTGATTTCTTTTCGCGAAAGGCCTGAATGGTTCAGAAAATTTGAAATTGAACTCAAGCATATTCATACTTACAGTAGTTTTTTGAATTTTACTAACAGTTTTATCAAGTTCTAGAGTACATTTTTAAAAAATGAAAAAATTATAATAATTAACAAAGAAGTTTTAATAAAAAGCAGCTGTACGATTTTGAGTGATAGATACATTTTTGAAGTATAAACATAAAAACTTTTTTTTTACTTTTTCATAAAGAAACTGTAAGGCATTGGCTTCTTTCATATAGTTCAGCATACTGGTTATAACATGACTCATATCAACAATGGATAGTTTTTCCAATTTTGAGCAGTTGAATTTTAAATATAACACTGCCTGTCTTTTTCCGCATAAAGAATTTGCCGTAATCGTAAATGAGCGCACAGTAATACGCTCAATCTTCCCATCCTCGTGATTGTGCTTCTAATTAATAATAACTATTAATATAAATTTTCAATTTTGTTCATTATTCAAAACCTACCAAATCCGGCAAATGAATTTCGTCAATTGAGACAAAAAAGGGTGCACCACAAGAAGTGCGAATGTTGTGGATCGATTTCAAAATATGCCTTTTTCTTTCTGATATTGCAATATCTTCAAAATTTTGTAGCTGTTTTGTAACTGCATCAGGATCGTAGCAATTCAAAATTTCCTTGAAAATTTGTATATTTAAGGAATTTTTATAGCTTGTAAATTAAATAAAAATCTATCGATAAAAATCAACAAAGTAATTAATTATACTAAAATTATATACTAAAAATAATTCAAAATAAAAAATTTAATTAATTTGGATATTTCCAATTTGGTTTTTCAAATAATAACGATTCGCTTAAACTTGGCGAAATGTTCCCATTTGGCTTCTTTTGTGTTAATCTTTGGGCCACATGAAACATTTGTTCGTCTGTTGGCCTACGCATACCAAATATTTTAATGGCCCTTTCATCCAAAGATTTGGAATATCCCTCGCATTTTGTCTTATGTTGAGCTAAGGAACTTTTGTTAAAACATTAGTAGTAGCACTTTGTGCACTTCATGTAAGTGCCATCCATACACGTCTTCAGGCAAGCGTATATGTTTCCCGGCCTTTTCTTCAATGCATAGCTCTTTTGGCACACGCAGCACTTATATTTGCCATTTATGTTTACAAAAAAATCGTCAATTAGTGGATTAATTAAAATATTACTGATTATATTAATAGGTGATCGTGGTGGTAGTGCAGGTGAAGGTGTATTAAATTGTGTCTGTGTTGATGGTGGAGGGGAAAAAAATCCAGTGTAGTGGCGGTGGTGATTGTGGTTTGAAGTTTGAAGTTTTGGATGATTTCAGTGTTTTTTCAGATGGAGACAACCATGTTAGTGGCGGTGGTTGAGAGGCTTCCGATCTTGTGAATGATTCTTCAAATGGCTCATAGACGGTTTCGGACACCAGAATATTTTTGGGTACCCAAATTTTCTTCCCCGTCTTACTTTCACTCTCTTGGAGGACAATTTGCTCCGTATAGATTGTGGTTTTCTTCATTTTGTGTGAATTTGAGTTGCTAGTATACTTGAATTCAATTGTTAACGTATATCCAATTTGGTTTGTTTTCTTAATCAACACTTGAAATTTAATGATACCAGTTTGCGTTACTGAAAACGCACAGCTGATTTCTTTTCGCGAAAGGCCTGAATGGTTCAGAAAATTTGAAATTGAACTCAAGCATATTCATACTTACAGTAGTTTTTTGAATTTTACTAACAGTTTTATCAAGTTCTAGAGTACATTTTTAAAAAATGAAAAAATTATAATAATTAACAAAGAAGTTTTAATAAAAAGCAGCTGTACGATTTTGAGTGATAGATACATTTTTGAAGTATAAACATAAAAACTTTTTTTTTACTTTTTCATAAAGAAACTGTAAGGCATTGGCTTCTTTCATATAGTTCAGCATACTGGTTATAACATGACTCATATCAACAATGGATAGTTTTTCCAATTTTGAGCAGTTGAATTTTAAATATAACACTGCCTGTCTTTTTCCGCATAAAGAATTTGCCGTAATCGTAAATGAGCGCACAGTAATACGCTCAATCTTCCCATCCTCGTGATTGTGCTTCTAATTAATAATAACTATTAATATAAATTTTCAATTTTGTTCATTATTCAAAACCTACCAAATCCGGCAAATGAATTTCGTCAATTGAGACAAAAAAGGGTGCACCACAAAAAGTGCGAATGTTGTGGATCGATTTCAAAATATGCCTTTTTCTTTCTGATATTGCAATATCTTCAAAATTTTGTAGCTGTTTTGTAACTGCATCAGGATCGTAGCAATTCAAAATTTCCTTGAAAATTTGTATATTTAAGGAATTTTTAAAGCTTGTAAATTAAATAAAAATCTATCGATAAAAATCAACAAAGTAATTAATTATACTAAAATTATATACTAAAAATAATTCAAAATAAAAAATTTAATTAATTTGGATATTTCCAATTTGGTTTTTCAAATAATAACGATTCGCTTAAACTTGGCGAAATGTTCCCATTTGGCTTCTTTTGTGTTAATCTTTGGGCCACATGAAACATTTGTTCGTCTGTTGGCCTACGCATACCAAATATTTTAATGGCCCTTTCATCCAAAGATTTGGAATATCCCTCGCATTTTGTCTTATGTTGAGCTAAGGAACTTTTGTTAAAACATTAGTAGTAGCACTTTGTGCACTTCATGTAAGTGCCATCCATACACGTCTTCAGGCAAGCGTATATGTTTCCCGGCCTTTTCTTCAATGCATAGCTCTTTTGGCACACGCAGCACTTATATTTGCCATTTATGTTTACAAAAAAATCGTCAATTAGTGGATTAATTAAAATATTACTGATTATATTAATAGGTGATCGTGGTGGTAGTGCAGGTGAAGGTGTATTAAATTGTGTCTGTGTTGATGGTGGAGGGGAAAAAATCCAGTGTAGTGGCGGTGGTGATTGTGGTTTGAAGTTTAAAGTTTTGGATGATTTCAGTGTTTTTTCAGATGGAGACAACCATGTTAGTGGCGGTGGTTGAGAGGCTTCCGATCTTGTGAATGATTCTTCAAATGGCTCATTGACGGTTTCGGACACCAGAATATTTTTGGGTACCCAAATTTTCTTCCCCGTCTTACTTTCACTCTCTTGGAGGACAATTTGCTCCGTATAGATTGTGGTTTTCTTCATTTTGTGTGAATTTGAGTTACTAGTATACTTGAATTCAATTGTTAACGTATATCCAATTTGGTTTGTTTTCTTAATCAACACTTGAAATTTAATGATACCAGTTTGCGTTACTGAAAACGCACAGCTGATTTCTTTTCGCGAAAGGCCTGAATGGTTCAGAAAATTTGAAATTGAACTCAAGCATATTCATACTTACAGTAGTTTTTTGAATTTTACTAACAGTTTTATCAAGTTCTAGAGTACATTTTTAAAAAATGAAAAAATTATAATAATTAACAAAGAAGTTTTAATAAAAAGCAGCTGTACGATTTTGAGTGATAGATACATTTTTGAAGTATAAACATAAAAACTTTTTTTTTACTTTTTCATAAAGAAACTGTAAGGCATTGGCTTCTTTCATATAGTTCAGCATACTGGTTATAACATGACTCATATCAACAATGGATAGTTTTTCCAATTTTGAGCAGTTGAATTTTAAATATAACACTGCCTGTCTTTTTCCGCATAAAGAATTTGCCGTAATCGTAAATGAGCGCACAGTAATACGCTCAATCTTCCCATCCTCGTGATTGTGCTTCTAATTAATAATAACTATTAATATAAATTTTCAATTTTGTTCATTATTCAAAACCTACCAAATCCGGCAAATGAATTTCGTCAATTGAGACAAAAAAGGGTGCACCACAAGAAGTGCGAATGTTGTGGATCGATTTCAAAATATGCCTTTTTCTTTCTGATATTGCAATATCTTCAAAATTTTGTAGCTGTTTTGTAACTGCATCAGGATCGTAGCAATTCAAAATTTCCTTGAAAATTTGTATATTTAAGGAATTTTTATAGCTTGTAAATTAAATAAAAATCTATCGATAAAAATCAACAAAGTAATTAATTATACTAAAATTATATACTAAAAATAATTCAAAATAAAAAATTTAATTAATTTGGATATTTCCAATTTGGTTTTTCAAATAATAACGATTCGCTTAAACTTGGCGAAATGTTCCCATTTGGCTTCTTTTGTGTTAATCTTTGGGCCACATGAAACATTTGTTCGTCTGTTGGCCTACGCATACCAAATATTTTAATGGCCCTTTCATCCAAAGATTTGGAATATCCCTCGCATTTTGTCTTATGTTGAGCTAAGGAACTTTTGTTAAAACATTAGTAGTAGCACTTTGTGCACTTCATGTAAGTGCCATCCATACACGTCTTCAGGCAAGCGTATATGTTTCCCGGCCTTTTCTTCAATGCATAGCTCTTTTGGCACACGCAGCACTTATATTTGCCATTTATGTTTACAAAAAAATCGTCAATTAGTGGATTAATTAAAATATTACTGATTATATTAATAGGTGATCGTGGTGGTAGTGCAGGTGAAGGTGTATTAAATTGTGTCTGTGTTGATGGTGGAGGGGAAAAAATCCAGTGTAGTGGCGGTGGTGATTGTGGTTTGAAGTTTGAAGTTTTGGATGATTTCAGTGTTTTTTCAGATGGAGACAACCATGTTAGTGGCGGTGGTTGAGAGGCTTCCGATCTTGTGAATGATTCTTCAAATGGCTCATAGACGGTTTCGGACACCAGAATATTTTTGGGTACCCAAATTTTCTTCCCCGTCTTACTTTCACTCTCTTGGAGGACAATTTGCTCCGTATAGATTGTGGTTTTCTTCATTTTGTGTGAATTTGAGTTGCTAGTATACTTGAATTCAATTGTTAACGTATATCCAATTTGGTTTGTTTTCTTAATCAACACTTGAAATTTAATGATACCAGTTTGCGTTACTGAAAACGCACAGCTGATTTCTTTTCGCGAAAGGCCTGAATGGTTCAGAAAATTTGAAATTGAACTCAAGCATATTCATACTTACAGTAGTTTTTTGAATTTTACTAACAGTTTTATCAAGTTCTAGAGTACATTTTTAAAAAATGAAAAAATTATAATAATTAACAAAGAAGTTTTAATAAAAAGCAGCTGTACGATTTTGAGTGATAGATACATTTTTGAAGTATAAACATAAAAACTTTTTTTTTACTTTTTCATAAAGAAACTGTAAGGCATTGGCTTCTTTCATATAGTTCAGCATACTGGTTATAACATGACTCATATCAACAATGGATAGTTTTTCCAATTTTGAGCAGTTGAATTTTAAATATAACACTGCCTGTCTTTTTCCGCATAAAGAATTTGCCGTAATCGTAAATGAGCGCACAGTAATACGCTCAATCTTCCCATCCTCGTGATTGTGCTTCTAATTAATAATAACTATTAATATAAATTTTCAATTTTGTTCATTATTCAAAACCTACCAAATCCGGCAAATGAATTTCGTCAATTGAGACAAAAAAGGGTGCACCACAAGAAGTGCGAATGTTGTGGATCGATTTCAAAATATGCCTTTTTCTTTCTGATATTGCAATATCTTCAAAATTTTGTAGCTGTTTTGTAACTGCATCAGGATCGTAGCAATTCAAAATTTCCTTGAAAATTTGTATATTTAAGGAATTTTTATAGCTTGTAAATTAAATAAAAATCTATCGATAAAAATCAACAAAGTAATTAATTATACTAAAATTATATACTAAAAATAATTCAAAATAAAAAATTTAATTAATTTGGATATTTCCAATTTGGTTTTTCAAATAATAACGATTCGCTTAAACTTGGCGAAATGTTCCCATTTGGCTTCTTTTGTGTTAATCTTTGGGCCACATGAAACATTTGTTCGTCTGTTGGCCTACGCATACCAAATATTTTAATGGCCCTTTCATCCAAAGATTTGGAATATCCCTCGCATTTTGTCTTATGTTGAGCTAAGGAACTTTTGTTAAAACATTAGTAGTAGCACTTTGTGCACTTCATGTAAGTGCCATCCATACACGTCTTCAGGCAAGCGTATATGTTTCCCGGCCTTTTCTTCAATGCATAGCTCTTTTGGCACACGCAGCACTTATATTTGCCATTTATGTTTACAAAAAAATCGTCAATTAGTGGATTAATTAAAATATTACTGATTATATTAATAGGTGATCGTGGTGGTAGTGCAGGTGAAGGTGTATTAAATTGTGTCTGTGTTGATGGTGGAGGGGAAAAAATCCAGTGTAGTGGCGGTGGTGATTGTGGTTTGAAGTTTGAAGTTTTGGATGATTTCAGTGTTTTTTCAGATGGAGACAACCATGTTAGTGGCGGTGGTTGAGAGGCTTCCGATCTTGTGAATGATTCTTCAAATGGCTCATAGACGGTTTCGGACACCAGAATATTTTTGGGTACCCAAATTTTCTTCCCCGTCTTACTTTCACTCTCTTGGAGGACAATTTGCTCCGTATAGATTGTGGTTTTCTTCATTTTGTGTGAATTTGAGTTGCTAGTATACTTGAATTCAATTGTTAACGTATATCCAATTTGGTTTGTTTTCTTAATCAACACTTGAAATTTAATGATACCAGTTTGCGTTACTGAAAACGCACAGCTGATTTCTTTTCGCGAAAGGCCTGAATGGTTCAGAAAATTTGAAATTGAACTCAAGCATATTCATACTTACAGTAGTTTTTTGAATTTTACTAACAGTTTTATCAAGTTCTAGAGTACATTTTTAAAAAATGAAAAAATTATAATAATTAACAAAGAAGTTTTAATAAAAAGCAGCTGTACGATTTTGAGTGATAGATACATTTTTGAAGTATAAACATAAAAACTTTTTTTTTTACTTTTTCATAAAGAAACTGTAAGGCATTGGCTTCTTTCATATAGTTCAGCATACTGGTTATAACATGACTCATATCAACAATGGATAGTTTTTCCAATTTTGAGCAGTTGAATTTTAAATATAACACTGCCTGTCTTTTTCCGCATAAAGAATTTGCCGTAATCGTAAATGAGCGCACAGTAATACGCTCAATCTTCCCATCCTCGTGATTGTGCTTCTAATTAATAATAACTATTAATATAAATTTTCAATTTTGTTCATTATTCAAAACCTACCAAATCCGGCAAATGAATTTCGTCAATTGAGACAAAAAAGGGTGCACCACAAAAAGTGCGAATGTTGTGGATCGATTTCAAAATATGCCTTTTTCTTTCTGATATTGCAATATCTTCAAAATTTTGTAGCTGTTTTGTAACTGCATCAGGATCGTAGCAATTCAAAATTTCCTTGAAAATTTGTATATTTAAGGAATTTTTAAAGCTTGTAAATTAAATAAAAATCTATCGATAAAAATCAACAAAGTAATTAATTATACTAAAATTATATACTAAAAATAATTCAAAATAAAAAATTTAATTAATTTGGATATTTCCAATTTGGTTTTTCAAATAATAACGATTCGCTTAAACTTGGCGAAATGTTCCCATTTGGCTTCTTTTGTGTTAATCTTTGGGCCACATGAAACATTTGTTCGTCTGTTGGCCTACGCATACCAAATATTTTAATGGCCCTTTCATCCAAAGATTTGGAATATCCCTCGCATTTTGTCTTATGTTGAGCTAAGGAACTTTTGTTAAAACATTAGTAGTAGCACTTTGTGCACTTCATGTAAGTGCCATCCATACACGTCTTCAGGCAAGCGTATATGTTTCCCGGCCTTTTCTTCAATGCATAGCTCTTTTGGCACACGCAGCACTTATATTTGCCATTTATGTTTACAAAAAAATCGTCAATTAGTGGATTAATTAAAATATTACTGATTATATTAATAGGTGATCGTGGTGGTAGTGCAGGTGAAGGTGTATTAAATTGTGTCTGTGTTGATGGTGGAGGGGAAAAAATCCAGTGTAGTGGCGGTGGTGATTGTGGTTTGAAGTTTGAAGTTTTGGATGATTTCAGTGTTTTTTCAGATGGAGACAACCATGTTAGTGGCGGTGGTTGAGAGGCTTCCGGTCTTGTGAATGATTCTTCAAATGGCTCATAGACGGTTTCGGACACCAGAATATTTTTGGGTACCCAAATTTTCTTCCCCGTCTTACTTTCACTCTCTTGGAGGACAATTTGCTCCGTATAGATTGTGGTTTTCTTCATTTTGTGTGAATTTGAGTTGCTAGTATACTTGAATTCAATTGTTAACGTATATCCAATTTGGTTTGTTTTCTTAATCAACACTTGAAATTTAATGATACCAGTTTGCGTTACTGAAAACGCACAGCTGATTTCTTTTCGCGAAAGGCCTGAATGGTTCAGAAAATTTGAAATTGAACTCAAGCATATTCATACTTACAGTAGTTTTTTGAATTTTACTAACAGTTTTATCAAGTTCTAGAGTACATTTTTAAAAAATGAAAAAATTATAATAATTAACAAAGAAGTTTTAATAAAAAGCAGCTGTACGATTTTGAGTGATAGATACATTTTTGAAGTATAAACATAAAAACTTTTTTTTTACTTTTTCATAAAGAAACTGTAAGGCATTGGCTTCTTTCATATAGTTCAGCATACTGGTTATAACATGACTCATATCAACAATGGATAGTTTTTCCAATTTTGAGCAGTTGAATTTTAAATATAACACTCCCTGTCTTTTTCCGCATAAAGAATTTGCCGTAATCGTAAATGAGCGCACAGTAATACGCTCAATCTTCCCATCCTCGTGATTGTGCTTCTAATTAATAATAACTATTAATATAAATTTTCAATTTTGTTCATTATTCAAAACCTACCAAATCCGGCAAATGAATTTCGTCAATTGAGACAAAAAAGGGTGCACCACAAAAAGTGCGAATTTTGTGGATCGATTTCAAAATATGCCTTTTTCTTTCTGATATTGCAATATCTTCAAAATTTTGTAGCTGTTTTGTAACTGCATCAGGATCGTAGCAATTCAAAATTTCCTTGAAAATTTGTATATTTAAGGAATTTTTAAAGCTTGTAAATTAAATAAAAATCTATCGATAAAAATCAACAAAGTAATTAATTATACTAAAATTATATACTAAAAATAATTCAAAATAAAAAATTTAATTAATTTGGATATTTCCAATTTGGTTTTTCAAATAATAACGATTCGCTTAAACTTGGCGAAATGTTCCCATTTGGCTTCTTTTGTGTTAATCTTTGGGCCACATGAAACATTTGTTCGTCTGTTGGCCTACGCATACCAAATATTTTAATGGCCCTTTCATCCAAAGATTTGGAATACCCCTCGCATTTTGTCTTATGTTGAGCTAAGGAACTTTTGTTAAAACATTAGTAGTAGCACTTTGTGCACTTCATGTAAGTGCCATCCATACACGTCTTCAGGCAAGCGTATATGTTTCCCGGCCTTTTCTTCAATGCATAGCTCTTTTGGCACACGCAGCACTTATATTTGCCATTTATGTTTACAAAAAAATCGTCAATTAGTGGATTAATTAAAATATTACTGATTATATTAATAGGTGATCGTGGTGGTAGTGCAGGTGAAGGTGTATTAAATTGTGTCTGTGTTGATGGTGGAGGGGAAAAAATCCAGTGTAGTGGCGGTGGTGATTGTGGTTTGAAGTTTAAAGTTTTGGATGATTTCAGTGTTTTTTCAGATGGAGACAACCATGTTAGTGGCGGTGGTTGAGAGGCTTCCGATCTTGTGAATGATTCTTCAAATGGCTCATTGACGGTTTCGGACACCAGAATATTTTTGGGTACCCAAATTTTCTTCCCCGTCTTACTTTCACTCTCTTGGAGGACAATTTGCTCCGTATAGATTGTGGTTTTCTTCATTTTGTGTGAATTTGAGTTACTAGTATACTTGAATTCAATTGTTAACGTATATCCAATTTGGTTTGTTTTCTTAATCAACACTTGAAATTTAATGATACCAGTTTGCGTTACTGAAAACGCACAGCTGATTTCTTTTCGCGAAAGGCCTGAATGGTTCAGAAAATTTGAAATTGAACTCAAGCATATTCATACTTACAGTAGTTTTTTGAATTTTACTAACAGTTTTATCAAGTTCTAGAGTACATTTTTAAAAAATGAAAAAATTATAATAATTAACAAAGAAGTTTTAATAAAAAGCAGCTGTACGATTTTGAGTGATAGATACATTTTTGAAGTATAAACATAAAAACTTTTTTTTATCTTTTTCATAAAGAAACTGTAAGGCATTGGCTTCTTTCATATAGTTCAGCATACTGGTTATAACATGACTCATATCAACAATGGATAGTTTTTCCAATTTTGAGCAGTTGAATTTTAAATATAACACTGCCTGTCTTTTTCCGCATAAAGAATTTGCCGTAATCGTAAATGAGCGCACAGTAATACGCTCAATCTTCCCATCCTCGTGATTGTGCTTCTAATTAATAATAACTATTAATATAAATTTTCAATTTTGTTCATTATTCAAAACCTACCAAATCCGGCAAATGAATTTCGTCAATTGAGACAAAAAAGGGTGCACCACAAAAAGTGCGAATGTTGTGGATCGATTTCAAAATATGCCTTTTTCTTTCTGATATTGCAATATCTTCAAAATTTTGTAGCTGTTTTGTAACTGCATCAGGATCGTAGCAATTCAAAATTTCCTTGAAAATTTGTATATTTAAGGAATTTTTATAGCTTGTAAATTAAATAAAAATCTATCGATAAAAATCAACAAAGTAATTAATTATACTAAAATTATATACTAAAAATAATTCAAAATAAAAAATTTAATTAATTTGGATATTTCCAATTTGGTTTTTCAAATAATAACGATTCGCTTAAACTTGGCGAAATGTTCCCATTTGGCTTCTTTTGTGTTAATCTTTGGGCCACATGAAACATTTGTTCGTCTGTTGGTCTACGCATACCAAATATTTTAATGGCCCTTTCATCCAAAGATTTGGAATATCCCTCGCATTTTGTCTTATGTTGAGCTAAGGAACTTTTGTTAAAACATTAGTAGTAGCACTTTGTGCACTTCATGTAAGTGCCATCCATACACGTCTTCAGGCAAGCGTATATGTTTCCCGGCCTTTTCTTCAATGCATAGCTCTTTTGGCACACGCAGCACTTATATTTGCCATTTATGTTTACAAAAAAATCGTCAATTAGTGGATTAATTAAAATATTACTGATTATATTAATAGGTGATCGTGGTGGTAGTGCAGGTGAAGGTGTATTAAATTGTGTCTGTGTTGATGGTGGAGGGGAAAAAAATCCAGTGTAGTGGCGGTGGTGATTGTGGTTTGAAGTTTGAAGTTTTGGATGATTTCAGTGTTTTTTCAGATGGAGACAACCATGTTAGTGGCGGTGGTTGAGAGGCTTCCGATCTTGTGAATGATTCTTCAAATGGCTCATTGACGGTTTCGGACACCAGAATATTTTTGGGTACCCAAATTTTCTTCCCCGTCTTACTTTCACTCTCTTGGAGGACAATTTGCTCCGTATAGATTGTGGTTTTCTTCATTTTGTGTGAATTTGAGTTACTAGTATACTTGAATTCAATTGTTAACGTATATCCAATTTGGTTTGTTTTCTTAATCAACACTTGAAATTTAATGATACCAGTTTGCGTTACTGAAAACGCACAGCTGATTTCTTTTCGCGAAAGGCCTGAATGGTTCAGAAAATTTGAAATTGAACTCAAGCATATTCATACTTACAGTAGTTTTTTGAATTTTACTAACAGTTTTATCAAGTTCTAGAGTACATTTTTAAAAAATGAAAAAATTATAATAATTAACAAAGAAGTTTTCATAAAAAGCTGCTGTACAATTTTTAGTGATACATTTTTGAAGTATAAACATAAAAAGTTTTTTTTTTTTTTACTTTTTCATAAAGTTTTGACTGTTTTTTTATTTAACAATAAGAAAATATATTAATGAACAAATGCTGGATTTTATAAATTTTTCTGACTTTTAAAGCATGTTGTAGTCTGGCTGCTATATAACTGCAAAAAACTAAGTTGTGTAACACAATAAAAATTTATTGTCTTTTTCTTGATTGAAATATTTTAAATTTTTCCCTGTAAGTGAATTGTTTAAAAAACTAATTTTAATTGAAAAAAATTAAAACTAGAAGGATGGGCTAACTTCGGCCACGCCGAAGTTCGGATACCTTTGCAAACTGTTGTTTTCAATTACATATAAATTACCAGAATTATAAAAAAGTATATAAAACTTATCATGCCCGTGGCTCCAAGAAAAAATCTTACGAGTAAAAAAAATTTGTTTTTTTTGGTCCTATTGTTCCTATAGGAGCTATATCATATAGTCGGCCGATTCTGTTAAAACTCAACAGACACATTTTTATATATACCAAACTTACAAATACCAAATTTCGACTGAATCGCTGTTAAAATAACCAAGATTTTCATCTAAAACCAATTTTTTGGCCGATCGTTCCTATGGGAGCTATATGATATAGTGCCCCGATTCTGATAAAACTTTTCAGATATGTAAGAAAGTATATAAAACTCATAAATACCAAATTTGGTGATAATCGCCTTTAAAACAACCAAGTTATTGCTCGAAATCCATATTCATGACCGATCGTTCCTATGGGAGCTATATGATATAGTCATCCGATCGGGATGATTCCGAGATATACAATGCCTGCAGCAAAAAGAAGCCTAGGTGCAAAATTTCAGCTCTGTAGCTTTAAGGGTCTCGGAGAAGATTGCGTTGATCCAGACAGACAGACAGACGGACATACGGACAGACGGACAGGGCTAAATGAACTCAGCTCATCGTGCTGATCAAGAATATATATACTTTATATAGTCGGAGATGCTTCCTTCTATGCGTTGCAAACTTCTGACCAAAATTAATATACCTTTTTTGCAAAGTTATAAAAAAAAAAAAAACAATTAAATTTAGTTTATTTTTTATCTTAAAGTAAGAAAGTGATAACTTTTGGCGTTGTGTGTACATTTTTTTATGTAATATGAAAAAGACCATTTTATTTATTATTATTATTATTCTTTATTTCTTTTGTTTGACGCGACTTAAAAAAATTAAGAGAGAGATAAAGAGAGAGAGGTCAGAGATTATAGAAAAATACTAAGTTTATAGGAATTTATATTTCATACTAGTTGACCCGGCAAACGCTGTTTTGCCATATAAATAATTTCTATGTGTTTTCTAGTATATACATAAGATAAGGTAAGAACGGTAACACTATCAAAAAATATCGGTCTCTTAATGCTACAGCGTGAACAATATTTTTGTTAGCCCATCTTTAGCTAACACAAACAATGATTCTTTTTTGTTATACCACGTTTAATAGTGACTGACGTTTCATGTCAAGTCACACGGGAACGCTGTCGAACGGGATAAAAAGTATCCTATGTCCATCTCCTGGCTCTAAGCTACCTCCCTACCAATTTTCAGCCGAATCTGTTCTGTCGTTCTTGAGTTATAAGTGGTGTAACTAACACGACTTTCTTTTATATATATAGATTACCACCAGATTTCGTTCTGTCAATAAAATTTTCAATATTTTATAGTGATTTTTGTTAATAATTAAACATGTTTAACAAAAATCAGTTGTATTTTCATTGTAGTGCTTTGTGATATACGATGTTTTTGTTTGATTATTTGGAGCATTGTCAAACAAGTCTGACGGTTTTCCACCTTTAAGCAAAGTTGCTGTGATTCTTGAATTTGGGAGTACAAGTGCGTTTTTATTTTGTAAGCGGATTGTTCCTAATATTAATGAATTCAAAAAAGTTTTTCCTTTTCACCAGGTTCATTATTTGTTACATTCATAAGAGTATCAATTACAAACTTCTGTTGTTCATTCAACAGTGAAAGATTTGTTTGAATTAATTCTCTCAAAGTGTTGAGATCATACAGTTTTTCTTGGTGCAACTCTTGGTTAAAAGCATCATGCATTGGACGATTGGGAATTAATAATTTGTTCGACATCATCAAGGTCATGTCCTCAATTGAAATTATAATAATAATTTTCTAGCAATTGCAAACCTAGGCTTCTCTGTAAGATCCACACAATTCGCCATCAACAGTTCGTAAATGTTGGAATGATGTTGGGCCACATACTTTAATTAATAGCATAATAATTAATTAAATAAAAACATTCATCATTGCTTGGATGTACTGAATAAATTCGACCAACCGCATCGGCGGAATACACATCTGGGTATCCTGGAACTGGTTTTCCTTGTCTTTGTTGTATAAATCTCCTTGATGATGGATTATAATATTTTGGCATTTCAGAGTATAGCAAAACTTGTGTAAAATCATCGTTATGGCATGTCTCGAAAAACCTTGTTAATGTAGTAGATGGTGGGTGACCAAACAGTTTTTGTACTGCGTTCCGTGCTGTAAAAAACACTCTTTGTCCATTTTCTAAATGCACAGCCAAGTGAACAAGAGTAAGGTGTCTCTGATGAATAGAAAAAGAAAATATTCGCGAAACTGTGGCCCATTTGGTATTGGGTAGCTTCATCATTGGAATTCCCTGCACCAATTCCAATCACAGCCATATCACTCCCTTTGGTTACATATTTATTTATGTGTGCTTCGAAGGTCTTTGATAAAATAGGTGAATATGGAACATCTGGATCCAACGATTATCTATTTCAATATCTTTTTGTTTTAATTTGACAATTGTCGATCTCCCATTATCTGCTGTTGATCGGCGACGGATAAGCGTCATTACCAGTAATTGTTTTCGATATAAATGTTCATGGATACTACTCATCATACACAGGGACCATGTATCATGTTTTTGATAACTACCTCATCCAATCCAAAATCGACTTCTATATTAGGGATTTCAGCAGATATCCCTGCATCAACTTCATTTGGCCTTATCTTTTCAACTAACCAAATTAAAACGTGTGCATGAGGCAATCCTCGTTTCTGTCACTCTACAGAATACATCCAGAAGCGTGTCTCACCAAACACATAATGTTTTACAATTAAATTCATTGAATATTTTAACTTTTGTCGAAAGACTCAGGCTTTAATATCATGACGATCAATGGGTGATTGCCCAGAGAATATCTCCTGCTTGATTTCTATTCAGTGCGGATTGCAAGTAAATGTGATGAACAAATCTGCTGTACCATAACATACGAACTTACGACATGGCATCTTAAGCATATTTGTGCATATGTTCAGGGCTTCCGAAGTATGTTACTGGAACAATAGTCAACATTCTGTGAAATTCCATCAGTATTAATCGCATTTCGAACTCTTCAGATCGGAGTTTAGTCCGACTCATCGCCGACATTTCAATAAGATCACAAAAATTAAAGAAAAGGGCTGTTTTTAGGTGTTATTCTATTTTTTTCCACTGTTAAAACCATTTAATCGAATTTTTCCTGCCGTCTTCACCGAAAATTTAAAGAAAAACTTGGCAAAATTCGCCCAGGCGTTATTGGGTTATTCGCTCATCAACACATTTTACGATTAATTTTAAATATGATATATATATGGCAGCCTTTGCCAAGAATTATTCCTGTAGAAGTGGCAACGACTGATGTTAGAAGAATGGTCAAGGACGGAGAAGAGAGTAGTGGCAACGAAAAGAAGAAGAGAGTTGAGCTGTAACGAACAACGAGATAAATTTCTTAAATATTCAAATAAGTTTACTTTATTAAAAAATAATTACGCTTTGTTTATATATATAAATCCCACGGTGTAAGAGTACATATAAAAAGGACTTTTTTTTCGTTTTTGAGTGAGTTGAAATCGTGGAACCTTCTCTGACGGAATCCGAAGGATGTATGATTTAATTATATAAGAATATATTCATTAGCTAAAACCAAAAGCAAACAATGTTGAACAATACACAAAATATGGACACCTACATTGAACACACTTAGCTCTTGCTAAGTTAGCATGCCTTCGCTATAACGGTATGTGGTTTGGAGAAAGTTTAACGTTATTGTGTAATTCAAGTTAGAATGCGGTATACAGATTAGTTCAAAAAGTCTTAGCAACTGCTATATTAAATCAAAAATAACTAGCGATTTTCGTAGGACTTTTATATGGGTAACTCTGCGTTGTTATTAGGATAGTCAAAAAAGTTTGTTAATGTCTGTAAAAAAAAGCCTTAGCTTAGAGCTCTTAGCTAAAAACCGAAATGTTTATACCCTTGAAAACCCAAGTTTTTGAAAGAAAAAGGTCACTATCCTTGCTATTTCTTAACATTAATATATATTTTGAAAGTGACTGATTTGAACTTGATATTGTAATAAGACTACTATATCGATGAGTATATTATATAAGGCTTTAGAAATTTTCCAATGTTAACAAATTTCTTTATCTTTAATCACTTTTGTAATTAAATTAAAATCTTTAAATTCAATATATTTTTGTTTATTAAATATTATTTGCTTTAGTAAAATGGAATTAAATAAAGGAATTACAGGAAATGTAGAAATCAGATATTTGAAACTTAAGAATTGTTGGATCAGATAATTTTGAAAATAAGAGTATAAGGAACATTCAACATAAACACAGAAATAATTTATTTTCCCACCACTCAATTAAAAAAATTTATACATTTTGTCAAATCGATGTCACTTCATTCTTACAAATATTTCTTTTTTCTGGTTTGTTCTTTAGCATTGTCAAACAAACGACCCGAAATAGTGATATTTGCAACACTGGCTAGTTTCGGAACATATAAATCAAAGTAAACGATGAAATCGGATTCGGTTAACAGGGGTGGCAACGAATCACCAAATGTGATGTTCTTAGCAGCGTAACTGCCCTAAAAAGAGAGAAACCTTACTGAGTTACGTCCTTGCTTGTGTATGTCTATATGTACTTACCTTAGCAAATGGACATCGGATTATGGCATTTGAGCCACGAGCCAAACTATTAACCAAAAGATCTATTAAAGCCTTTCTTTTACGCTCGCGCAGTGTCTTGCATATATCGAAAGTAATGTCGAATATTTTCGTAAAAACCTTTTTCGTATTTGGAATGGACACTCTTAGTGATCCCGTTAATGCGGTGATTTTTTGTACAATTCTGACGGAGCCATCAAAACTACGATTGCGTGGAGTCGCAACTTTGCAAACGAACGGTGAGAGATATCTTGAATTGGCTTCACAATCTAATTGACGAATCTCTATAAAATATCCCAGATGCTGTATAGCCAAGAATAAGGATTATTCAGATTATATCAATTAATTTTTTTAATGCACTTACAGGTAAAAGTTGAGCTGTCAAATATAGCTGCCAGATGCAAGCCACAATGGTGAAGCGCAAGCTTAATAACAACATTTCTCCAACTCTTGGCTTAGACTAATTAAGTAAGTACATAATCTGCTGTTGTTCCCAATTGTGGTTAAATGCTTATTGTCTAATGACAATTTAATTGTGATACGATTGGTAATATTTGCATTTAATGACATGTTTAACCATCATTTAGATTGTGAAAAGGGTTAAGTGGAAATGTTTTTGCTTCAATCGAAGTTCATTTCATAAAAATTCGATGATAGCGGTTTTGACCACAGATCAGTATCAATATATTACAATGCCATTTAATGTGGTTGGAGAGCACTTTATTTACGCATGATCATCATATCATGAGATCATTGGCGTGAAGGGCATTAGCAACACTTTTGTCATTGGTAATTTTATAAGCCACTCGAGGCTGGGAAATTGCATTAAAACGTATCATTGCGTTTAATATTTATTTTCGTTTTCGTTTGTTTTTCCCTCATCGATTGTGCAATAGGTATAATTCGTTAAATTTACTTAAAACTACAAATTATGGAAATAGAGTTTTATAATGTTTTTATTTTGTTGGTTTTTGGCATTCCAGGCAGTGTGTAATACTTTTTTTTTTTAAAGCGAAAGATGAAGAAAAGTTAATTTGGAATATGTTATATATATATATGCGTATGTAAAAACTATTTTTTTATTTATTTTTTTTTTTGTTTTTATTGAGGAGCTACTGGCAAATGATCGCCTTCCGGCTGAAAGCCATTCTCATCGGCCACATATCGTAGGGTAATGATATTACCATCGGGATCACTGTAGCTATAGGAACCGGTTTGTACCAGTACCAACTCTTCATGCTCGTCAATAACCTGGCCATCGGCACTTTCACTTTTAGGTATAATGATCTTCTTCAGATATCCAATATTCTCAACCCGAATGCCATTTGATGTTTCGTAACTAGAATTTAACACCAGAGGGCAATCAGTTTATTTTGTTTTCACTGCTTTGGTTAATTTTCTGACTTACCTGCTATTGAATGTACCATCTGCATTATTCACATTGTCCTGTTTGATAATTGTGGCAGGTGTTGTTGTTGTGGTTGGTGCTGTTCCTGCACGCTGTTCCTGTGGCCTGGCCAGGACATAGCTTAGCAGCATGGCTGAACAGACAATGCAAATGAACTTGTACATTTTGTTAGTTTTATCCTTTGGACTGGTGGTGCTAGTGATAAGATTGTCGTGCGTGGGTGTTTCTACCTGATGGATTTTTGGCGACTGATGTCCGACCAAGCAGATTTCAGCTCTTTTATAGTGGTTCTCTTCTCACTCTTTGACGTCGTCTCCATTACCGATGGGCGCACTTAGATAAGCTTCGCGGTACTTCTCGCCATAAAATTACGAGCGGGCGCGATGAGTAACAACAAAAGACAAAAAAAAAAATATATATATACATATGTACATCAGATCGGAACCATACCGCCAAAGAGATGAAGATGAAGAGCGACGATGTCAACAGGTGACATGCCATGCTGAGCGACATGTCTCTTTTGGTCTGTCTCTCCCTTTTCTACGTGATTTGTATGTAATTCTTTCTTCTTATACCCTTTCGTAATTAGACTAAGTCAATTCGGTCAATAACTTTGCAATGAAATATAAAAAAAATAAATATTTTAAATAATAAAATACTTATGACACTTGCATTTGTGTTTTTCAAGTTTTCAATTTTGTCAACTTTTCAAATATGTAAATTTTTTAACTATATTTCTTATATACTTCAGTATTAAAGGGTATACAAAGTTCGTCAAATTTAGTGTATTCTTGGGTTGTTGTTGTCTTTTAATTTAGTTGCTTGGGTAAGTTCCGTTGAATTTTTTAGATTTGTTCCGTTAAGGATTTTGAGAGAAAGATGATCTATGGATTGCAAATTCCAGACACGTTTTAATTATGGAAACGATTTGCCAAATGTCCAATAGTTCTAACGGTCGGCCAACAAACGAATAAAAACAACAAAAACAATTGATGGCTATAAAACAAAGTTGATAATTTGGCCATATATGCTAGGAATATTAACCACGATTTATGTCATAGATAAAGAAAATGTTAAATAATAATGGTCAATGAACTTTTCTGTTAGAAATGTTTACAAAACCTAAAAAGTAATCGACATACTTTCTAAGCTGTTGGAATTTGTTTTTGTAACGGGTAATTGCATTTTCAGTTAACAAAACTTCTCAATAATAATAAAGATCTCTCCCTCACTTTCAATTTCATTCTCTGGGAATTACATAATTCGTATTTTGCCTAATTCCTAACCTAAACTTGACTCTACACTTGTTAACCTTGAGCAATTACTCCGATGATGATGATGATGCCCCACCTAATTCGAAGCATTCAGTGTACTTTGGTTAAAAATCTTGCTTATTCATCACTTAGCTCTCAATTAGTGACTGTTTAGCAAGTCTTCTCTTTACTGCAGATCTGTGTACAAAAGAGTGCCAAAAACTAAAAAACTTAATGCTAAATAAAATCAATTTAACACAGATCTTTAGGTCAGGCCAAGCCAATTCGTATGTGCTTACAAATGTTAATATCTGTATAGTCATATCTATGAAAAAAAAAAAAATATATACATATATATTTTACAATTCGGGGGTTTACAAGACAAAGACTATTAGATTATCATTTATGTCATGTCATTAAATTTTTCTCAACGCTCGAAAGAATTGCAAAACTAGGAAATAAAAATCTAGGAAATTTAGTTCTAGTCCAAACATTTTAACAATTTAATTTTGTTTTTAATTTTTCAGTTCTTTGTTTTTACGATTCAAATTTGATTTCTGTTTCTGTTTGATCACATTTATGCTGAAGTTTTGGCTTGTTAATGCTTCTTCTCTGGTGGAGTATAGGGATGCAGTCTCTGGTATTCCAAGGATCTTAATACCCATTCAGGAGTTGGTGGGGGAGTTGGTAAATGATCACCTACAGCTTGAAAGCCATTTTCATCGGCTGTATAGGACACAACATAGGTTTTACCATCCCCGCCCACAAATGAATATTTGCCATGGATTGATTCACCATCATGATTCGCATCGACAGCCTTCAGGACACCATCCTGTGTGGCTTTGGAGCCATCGCTTAACTCATAACTGAATTAGAAATGGCATTAGTGTCCTTTCGTTGTCATATATATAAATGGACAACTCACTGATAATGATATTTGCCATTATATTCCACATTTGATTCCTGAGATATCAAATCAGTTTGATCTGCTGGTGCTGCTTGGCAAACAGCAACAACAAGAGAAATAATTAATAAAACCGTTTTCATTTTAGCAACAATTAACAACAATTTAACAATTTAAACAACAATCCAAACGTTCAAAGGTCTCTGGGGCGACTGGCATTTTATTTGGCTAAACAAACTCTCTTATATATTGTATGAATACTAGCCAAAAATTCCAGAATTCCGACAAGAATTTATTGAAAATTTAAGTAATAAATAATATTGAACTTGTTTTTTTTTTATTTTGTTTTTGCTTCTTTCTCGTTTCGCTGGGGTGTGAAATTTGGTGCAGACAACTTTAAACATTAACTTTATTTAAAATAAATAAAAATCAAAATAATATGCTAAACACTTTGAAATGTATGGATGGGAACCTGTCATACCCATACCCTGCTGATGACATTCTGTTTCTCCGATTCTGGTTCTGCTTAAACAACGTTTCTATATATATATATATATATATAGAGCCACAGTCATGTATGGAATTTGCATAAAATATATTTGTCTATTTGCCTTGAATATGCAAAAGTTAAAAATAAAAACTAGCATAAAAAAATAGAAGGTAATGTTGACACTAAAAATACCCTGTAGCCAATATTCTCGCTCCATAAACTTCTAAAAAAAAGGTATTTAAGAATTTTTGCAAAGTTTTTTTACCTGTTAACTATATAAAACCAAAAAATTTCAGAATTTACATAAAGTCCAGAGATTTTTTGTTGTTGAAATTGGAAACCTTAAAAATTATAGGAAACATTTTTATTTAACAAATAAAAACAAAGATATTTCCAAAAATAAATAAACAGGTCCACATTTATGACCAAAATTAACAAAAACAAAACTTTTGGTGGCAATTGTTTAAATAAAAAAACAAACAATCAAAAATGCTTCTTGTGGAAACTATTGGAAAAAATAAAACAATAAAAGAAACAAATTTGCAAATGTTTATGAAAAAAAAAAACAAATTAATCGATTTGTAGAATCTGTTTTTGGTTGTTTTTTGAAAGAATCTTTAATTCTTTATTTGCATCTAAGGCTAAAGATATTTATTATTAGGTTCCTGTATCTTTTCTTCTTCCTCTCAAGTGACAAAACCAACAAATCAACTGAATTGCTTAGATTACATGTAAACATATGTTTTCTATATATATTTTACAGACTGTGAATAGCAATTTATGCATATTTATTATCATTATTATTATTTCCTTTCTTTTTTTTTTTCTTTTGTTGAATTTTTCTTAGTGTTTTTTTGATTTCATTTCATTTCATTCATATATCACATGAGTGGTCCAAAAATGGCAGAGTTCCGGCGACTTAAAGATCAGAAGGAAGTATCTCACTATAAGCAAATATAAATTGTGGATACATTGTTTGCGAGGGAATAGGATAAAGGATATAGGGGAATTTGCGTAGAGCGAGAAGAGTGCATGTGTGTGAAGAGTGTGGCATGTGTCTGGTCTTAAGAGTGTTTTTGTTTTCAGTCAGGTGGCGGATGTATGTATGAATTTCTGTGTGTGTACTTTTGTTATAGGGATAGCAGCTGAGCAACAACACTTTATCTGAGTGTATGTTTTGTAAGAGCATATCTATATATGGTGGTATCATCATAGCATATCGGAATTGGCATGGGTCATTACTTTCACCTTCTCCTCGTTCTGGTCCTTAGTTCAACGGTTTGTCTAACGACGCTTGGCTGGTGGCAAACTTAACAGATAGTCAAGGGCCTTTTGGATTGCTGGCGGAATTGGTGGTGGTGTGGGCAAATGATCACCCTGTGGCTGGAAGCCATTCTCATCATCTGCCGCATAAGTTAGGGTAATCAAATTGCCTTCTGGTGAGGTGTAGGAGAAGGAGCCTCTGGCAGTGATTACATCACTTGAATCCGGGGATGTGGCCTTCTTCAGTGTTCCGGTTTCTTCAGCTTTAATGCCATTGGCCGTCTCATAGCTGTCGAAAATGAAAACAATCAAAGACGAATAATTTAATTATTGCAATTTCAATAAATTTTAGTTAATTTCATGCGTCATTTAATGGCGCCAAGCCGTGGGTTTTCGCATTACTATTAATTAAGTCAAACTGCTTTGAAAGGCTTTTATGATTGTGATAATTTAGTTGAATATAAAACAACTTGACTATAGATGGAAACCTGTATCTGTCTAGTTTGAGTTCTCGTCTTCTAGTACTAATAAATTTCCGTATATTTATTTTCAACATGAAAAGTATGCTATAGATAAGTGTTAAGTTATTCACTTTTAAGCTTAAAAGCTTACTACAACTTACTTGTAATTGTAGGAACCATCAGGTTCTATATTGGACTCTTGGCTTATAATTGCGATTGGTTCCTCGTTTGGTCGCTGCGGTGCAGCTTGAGCCAAGCAAAGCCAAGCAGCAGCTACTAGACACAAGGCGAACTGTAAAATAAATAAAGTTTTAATTAGATAACAGAAGCGATAAAGATTTAATTAATTATCCCCATTGCTTTAATTTATCGATTGGGCGTGGCATTCCTTTTTTTCATGTTAATTGGACAGTGGACATGGGTTTTGCTGCCATTTGCCTGTCCAGACTTAGCATCGGCTTAAAATCATCTCTTGCTCTTTTGTTGTGACCTTTTGGAAATGCATGTTTCAGGTCTTTTAAGTTTGAGTTTTTGGTATTCGTAATTGCCTGGTCCGTCGTCTAAATGGCAAACACTGACTGGCTCTGACTTTAAACTTTATGGTGGGCTTTTCTGTAATATTTGGTTATTTATCTTTCTTCGCATTTAAAGTGCACCCATCAACGCACTGCGAAGGGTTTTGTAAATGTGTTTACATTCATTTAGGTGATTGATTTATGTTGACAGAGAGTTATGAAACGCGCCAGACGAGTCCAAAATATGATGAAATATTCAAAGACGAAACATCCAAAAATTTAATGGCTCATCCATTGACACCAACTTATTGGGTTAATGTTTGGAATGTGCTACGAAGGACACTATGTTCTTATTCTTTAAACACTTACATTTCTCATTATGGTTTCCTATGCGTAATCCTTCCTTTGATATCCCGAAAATAGTTTCTTCTGTTCTGCCGTTGCCTCTTGGTTGTTGGGCGAACAAGTGTTTTTTCGTTAATGTTGTCAAATGCCGGTTGCAGAGTCTATTTATACGAAACTGCATTGAAACAAAGCTGCAAAAAGCAACAAAAAAAAAAAAAAAAAAACAAAAATGTCAGTTTTACACACAGACACTCTGTGCAAAAGCAGAGTGCAAAAGCTAAGTGTAGTCATTGAAGAGAAAACGGGAAAGAGCGGAAAAAAGCTTCTATTAACATTTTTTTGACCGAAACTATTTTGTTAGGCGTATGTAGCTTTAGGTAGGTTCTGGAGAAATTGAGAATAATTATTGGAATAATATTTAAATTACAATTGATATAACATCCATTGTATGCATATTTATAATATAGTTACAGAATGTAAATTGCATCAGATTTTATTACAAAAACAAAGCAAAGGGCAGAGCAATGGCATTTCGTGATATTTTTCTTGACAAACAAAATAATATTTCTCGCTCGTATGGCGATGATGAAACACAAATGAAAATTAGTTATAAAGTTGAACTGTTTAACCCTTGAGAGTTGCCAGAACATTTAAATAAATATATTCTGTTTAATGTTATGAAACTGTTAAATAAAAATTTTATTTTAAAACTTATTTTGTTAATTAAGATGGCCTTGAAATGAACACCATATTAAGCTTTAGCTAATAATATTTTAATAATTCTTGAGCTGAAAAACTTCAAATAAATTAAATTCGATTTTATTATAATGTACGAAAAAAATATTAAAGCGAATGCTCTAAGTTCGTGAATATTATTGCTTTCTTCTACTACTAGAAATAAGTCAGATCTACATAATTCGATTAAAAAAAGATTTCTTTTAATGCTGATTCATTGTCTTCCGCCAAAATACCACGATGAAGTTAACCCAACTAATGAAGATTATCAAGCATCATTCATGCCTGAAGCAGCAGCAACAGCAGCAGCAGCGGCAGCAGAAGTTGCCACCTGCCTCGAAATGAAAATGGTAATAAAATTAAGCCAAGCTTGCGGGTGAAAAATTGCATTTAAATACGTGGCCATTAATCGGCAAATGCAATCAAAGTCAGTCAGGGAATGCCAAGATGCAGGTTACAAAGCTGGAGCCCATGTTGATGTTGAAGCAAAAGCTAAGACTGAAACTGTAGTTGAAGCTTATGCTTAAGCTGTGCCATGGGGTCAAAGTGCCAAAAAAATTGCTAAACGCGTCGTCGCTGCCAAAGTGTAGGCGCGTCTAATGAATAGCTATAGCATTTGGGTAAGCAGATGGGGCCAGACTGTAACTCTGACTGCGACTGCGGCAGCGACAGCGACTGCAACTTCAACTTCAATTCCAATTGCAAGTACGACAAAGACAGCGACGATGGCGACAGAACATCGTGACAAGATTGTCCCAAAGATTTCATTGCTATTGTTGTTGTTGTTGTTGGTGGCATTGCTTTTGTTGTTGCTAAACTAAAATACAATTGCCAGTTAGCGAGAATTCTTTTTTTCTTTTAGTTTTTGCACAAAAAAAAGTGTCTAAAGTAATCAAGTTGAAGTTAAAGTTAGAGTTTGCTTCTTTGCTTCATCATTGTTTAATTTGTGTGTGCGTTTTTCTTTTTTGTTGTTTTTATTGTTGTTGTGTTCTTATGAAGACATTCAATTGCATTAATTTTAATATTTATTTTAGCATTTTTTAATGTTTTATGGGGCTATTTCATACTCTTTTGCTCAGCCATAAACCTTGAAACATTACGCATTACCAACTTGCTGTTGCTGATTAGCCATAATGAAAATGTCAGTTGTTTGGGTTTGTCCGGTTCTATTCTGGGTTGCTTCTTCTCATTCTTTGGATGTAATCTGTAACCAGTTCTTGCACCCCGCTGACCACGACCACTTCTGAAGGTCGTCTAGGTGGATGAATCTTTATGGCGAATATTTTAAAAGTTAACTCAGTTAACCCATAGATCGTTTTCTTTCTTAAGTATCTTAAGGGTGCGAACAACTATTTGACTTTGTTAATTTCGTAAGTGAGTAGTCAGAGCCCACCATTTGGCACAGTTTACACTGGCTACTAATGCTAATGTCAATGTAGCATTAATAAATAATTGCAGATAGCCGATGCCAGCAACTGGTAACCAACTGGTTAACTGCGATTAAATGTCAGCGGTTTGGCCACATCAAGTATTCACAATACATATTGCTCGCTCGCTTGCTCTCTTAGCCAGCAATTCCTCATACCTACCTACTTGGCTTATATGTATACAATACGATACATACATACATCGATAAAAAACGGCACATGGTGCAAGCCTATTTCATGGTCAAGGAAGACTCAGTTAATTAAGATTTTGCTTGCTCTGGTTTTTTATTAGAAACTGGTTCAATGTGGTCAGATAAGCTCGACTTACAGCAATGACCTTGGTTAGCTAATCCACCACCTCCAAGAGATCCAACTAAAACCGCATCGCTCTCTGAACTTCAGAACCTATTTCTCAAGGTTGGCTTAGGTGCTGTCTGTGAGTATCTTTAATGGATTTTATGCAAATTGTCGTATTTTAAATGGCAGAGGGATTTTCGAGTGCAAATATCTGTGGGCGTATCTAATGATGCGGCATATGTGCAATTAATGTCAAATACATTTGGGTGTGAGTGTGATATTTGTCATATTTCACGACAGTAGACATAAATCATGCATATTAAATAAATGAGACATTATCCAGCAATACAGTTTATTTGATTAGAATTTAAGATTTAAATTATTCTTTGCTTAAGACCGTACGAACAACCGCAAAGAAACGAAAGGTTATGTTGATTAACTGTTTAATATAAGAAAATATCTATCAATTACTAAAAATATTATTAATTATAATATTTATTTACAATTTTAAATGTATCCCGGGAAATTATAATAATGCCTCTAGCCGATAATTCGGCTGGCCGTTGAGCACGCAATATTATAAAAAGTAAGTATTTTTTGTAACCTGTCGTACGGTCATACCAATTATGCAAATAGGCAGCTGCTGCAATGCTCTGGCTCTGCAAAATAACAGAAATAGAAATAGAAAACTTTTCGATTAGATCAACTAAATTTAATACTCACCGAATCAATTAGGAGCTGGCCATAATGGCAAACCATATAAAATTGAGCTGATGAAGTAAAAAAGAACAAAAGAAATGAGAATCCTTCACGATTAAAGCCCTGAACTACCGTATAAAAGGCAATACAACAAAGTGTACTGGCCGTGGTAAAGAGATTATAAGCCAAAAGAATACCAAATATATAATTTAATTCCTTATGCAAACTGAAAGTGAAATTAATTAAAAATGTTCAGTTTAATTTATTATTATTCTTCACCTGAGCATTGTCTGATGTTGATAAATTATGTCTTTTAAAAATTGGCATTCATCTTTCTCATTTTCCTGTTTTGGTGCGAATTGAGCCAACTTTTTAGCCATATAAGAGAAATGCATTGATATTTGTCCGGCCAAACAAATTAACCAAAGATCAGTGCCCAAATTTACATTCATTATGTAATGACAAAAAGTTGCATCCACTATAAAACTAACGGCATAACCAAATGGCTTTGCTGAATTGAAACCTAATTCCATGGGAAAAGCCCTAAGGTACAAAAATTTTGCTTCACTTTTGCCAAAGTCTCGGCATTCCAATAAATAGTATATAGTTGATTGAGTAAGAGGACCTAATAACACTAGCAGAACCACCAAATAATATATAGAAAGAGAATAACGGGCCAGTTTGGACCAGAAATATTTGTCAACTTCATAGTCCATCCGTTTCGCCTGTTCCAAGGGATACAAAGCTTTTAGAGCCAAATTCAGCTGATAAACTCTTTTGCGATTAACCACAAATGCTATAAATTTCACATTCGAATTGAGCATAAAGAAAAACATAATGGCATAACGCATTATCAAAATTGGATTACCACTCAAAGTGTCCCATTGCAGGATCCTTAAAATCATATAATATGATATATAAGCATTGCTAACAAAACACAAAACAAAATAGGCACTTAATAGAAGATGCTGCCACAAAGGTTTCACAGCACAAAGAAAATCATATCCCATTGTCTTAAATATCATGTTCGGTATGTAGGTGAAGTCATCGTAGTCATGCTGCCGCTGTTGCTCGACTCTTGCCATTTCGTAAAGGTTTATGTTTCAAAATCCAACTGGTTTCCCTTAAAGGGCTATCCACCATTTTATACACATCAAAGAAAGGATGGCTTTTAATATTTTATGTGATAATTGACTTGTTACTTTCAGGCGACAATTTGATAATTACTGCGTTGAATAATTCACTTTCCGACATGCAACAGGGAATTATTCATCTGCCGAAGACAGTTTGGTCGGAATACCTTAAAATCCACGTGCCATTCATTTTATTTCATCGATTACTTGAAACGTCTATTTTATTTCAATATACATATACATATGTATGTATATCGGCATGTCAGAATTAGTGCTTTTCTGTGTCTCAGTTTCAATGGAGATGCCATAATTTGCCAATGAATATTAAAATATTTAAAGAAGCTCAAAAACTAATAGCTATAAATAAATTCGAGCCAATTAATTAAATGAGAAAGAAACACAAAAAAAGAAAACGATAAAATTAAAACATGATGAATACTAGTATTTATATACTCTAAGAAAGACAATGGCATAACTAAAGAAATAAAAAACGAATCGTTTGCATTTTTTTTATTGTTGAAACAAATAAACAACAAAATTGTACCAATTAGTAACTTAAAAAGTAAAAGTTTAAACAATAACTGTTTAAGCTACTTGCGCTTCAAGCATTTTTCTTATTATAGTGTGACCAAGTGTGGTGGAAATTTGAAGTTTCGAAACAAGTAGAGTTAAATTCGCTTAAATTATATGCTATATAATAATGATTTTTTATCTCTTGTGTTGTAAACATAACAACAAAATGAATATGCTCAGCATATCAAAAGGGTATATTTATACGAAACGATAAAAACTCTAATTTATGCAAAATGCCAATAAAAATCTTTTGTTTACCATTTTAAGTCTAATCTATTTAACGCATTCTGTGGACATTCATTTGCTTAAGAATGAACTTGTTTGAAATTGGATGCCATCGATATTGCTTTTATTTTAATCCGATAAACATAATCTAAATGGTTTGTGGTGTCAAACTCTGATTGCCTGCTGATCACAATTTGTACGTTTCTCTCCTCTTTTTTTTTTGCATAATTTTCTACAACAGGGTATATTAACTATGACTAGACTTTAGCAATGCTCTTCGATTAAAATAGAACCATAATAAGCAAAATTACTAAATTATTTCTTTATATTATTATTTCGTAAATTGATTATATTCGAAAGCTTTTGTTAATTATAGAAGTTGTTATATTTCTTTTGTAAGGGTATACAAATTGAATATATTTTAGAGTTCTATTCTCCCTATTGTTTTTTATGCTAAATTTATTTGATCTTTTGATCGTTCTATGTAGACTTTATAATTCTCATAAGAGGCGGCTTTTATTGTCTAGTTGGAATTTGAGTTGGAGATGAAGTTGAAATTGAAACTGTGGCCAATCTCAGAGAGCCGAGTAGGTATTCTTGCCAATCTCAAATTACACGCGAAATGTGAAGGCCGTTCCATCAATGCAATTCCCTTTGTCTACTTCCCCATCCCCTTGCCATAACTAAACTCTTGCAACTTCATTCATATTCATTCATTCATTACATTCACTCATTCATGCTGATCTTATGTTATATGTTTAGGAAACATGCCTTCAAATTTATGATCTTAGCATAACAAATACTCTTCTTTCTAACTGCTTCTCATTTTGCTTTTGTTTTTTTTTTTCTTTTTTTTTTTGCTAACCGTTTTGGCTTATAATATTTGATTAGACATGAGCAGCGCCTCAATTTGTGCCAATTTGGCGAGCTAAGCCAATTTAAATAACAATCAAAATTCTAAACGGAAATTGACAAAGCCAAAACAAAACCAAAAATTAAAAAAAAAAATATGTATAAACTGAAATTTGATGCTTTTGTGCGTTTTGTTGGCTATATAAAATGTTGAGTCGTTTGGTGAATCTGTTACAGTTCCAATTAATCCATCAACATTGAAAGTTCTTCGAAAATGTCTTTGAAAACGGTAACAAATTTCGAATACGACCAAGAAAAATTTGGAGAAAATTTAATTATTTTGGGTTTTTGTGTTAAATTATTATAGATATCCTGTTTATTTGCCGCGTTGATCTTTGTGATTGTTACCAGCGATGCCCAAATCCAGCAATACAATCCCTATCTGAGGAACCCCTACTATAGAGATCTGTACTACAGAAATCGGGACTTATACAATTTGCGACGTTATTATGATAATTTCTACACTAAATACAATCCCTATATTGCCAATGCTGTTGCTCGGACTGTACAAGAATCAAATGATATCAATACGGGATCCGGTGCCTATAAATACAGTTACGAGACAGAGAATGGAATTCATGGTGAGGAACAAGGTGTGCCCGTTAACATTGGCAATGGAGAGCAGGAGGAGCAAGTAGAGGGCGCCTACTCATATATCACACCGGAAGGTCTACGCGTTGGTGTTAAATATTTGGCCGATGCCAACGGTTTCCGCCCTGTGATTACTTGTAATAAAATATTTTATTTTAAATTAAGCAAGAAAATTTAATTAGTTTTTTTTTCTTCTAGATGATGGCGTTAATGCTGCTTTCTATGCTGGCCAACCGGCAGCAGCCAATGTGGTCCATACTCAGCACTAAAAATGTTCCATAATTTAAAATAGGTAGACTTAAATTTAATATCCTTCAAATAAACATGTTCAGTCTTCTTCAATTTATTTAAGTTTTACATTAAAACATAAACATTTTTGTAATGTCTGAAGATAGCCCTGATTTCTAGCTTTTCGTCATCTGCCGAAGTACCAATGTCTTATATTTCATGGGTGATCTTTGCCATCGATGTTGGTAAATCAGCTTTGCAGTTGTTACAGAGCAAAGGTCCTTTCACTCTGCCTCGGAGAATTTGATGATTTGCATTCATCCGGCAACATACAAAATTCCCCTTTCAGATAGCTAACTAGCCAGAACAAGGTAAAGTTTATTTTTTCATTTGGTACTTAAGCCCTGGCTCCCAGACCTTGACTTATGTCCAGAAACATACCTTAGTAAGTTCATTTTTCCTTCAGATCTGCGGATGTATTTTGGACTATTTTGTGTAGTTGCTTAGGTCCTTCATGTTGGCTTTGAAAATCAAATTAATGTAATGAAATTCCGCCCTATGTATGTATGTAACTCCTTCGTCACTTAAGGCCAAAGAATTTTTTGAATAACTTTAAGAGGCGGGAATGGGATAGATTCAATAGATTCAAAATCTACTTTAGGTTATCTTGGTTTTGGAATCATCACCATGGAAGTTTTTTTTCAGCAAGGCCTCTAATTTGGTGAACCATTTTTTTAACGTCACTTCTTGGATTGGTGCCATTGGCTAGGGCAGGATGGAATTTGATAATCTGATAATGACGTTGACTGCTTTTGTCCAAACAGTTAAAATAGACAGTTCGCATTTGGTTAAGGGAATAGAAGTTTTTGCCTTATTCACAAAATCGTAGTCAGTTTTATTTGAAATTTATTAAGTTTTGTTATGCTTAAAGCTGTATTTTGGACAAGAAGAAATTGTTCATCATAATACAGGATATGGATCGAATTTAGGAACTAAGAACTAATATTGAGCTCAAAGAATTTCTAAAGTATTAATGCCAATCTATTGTCATTTCTGATAAATTGGTGAGTTTTTAGAGGGAGTCATTGCTGAGATATATAATTTTGTTAAAAATCTCTTTAATTTGTCCATTGTTCTTATTCCGACAGTTTTGTGCTGAATGGTGCTGATATTTTGTTGTTAATTGCTATTTACCGAACTAATGGTACTGCCATGAACTGGATATCCACATCAATGATTTAGGAATACATTGTCCAGTACGAGGAATATACTCTTGCTTTTTGGAGTAAAATTGTATATTAAACACAGACATATGTATAAGGATCACCACAGAGTTCCAAGCATTATCGGATTTTTACACACAATATAATAGCTCTAGCTCATATAGTTTCTCTCTAACACCAGATACGCGGACAGCTCTCAATCGATTCAGCTTAAGTTTAGTATTTCGATCAAAAAATTTATATATTTTATGTAGATACATAATTATTGTGGCGAAATTCTTTCTTTTGGCTTTCTTTATTTCGTGGCTATATTCTGCATTCCGATATTATTAATATTTTCTTTATAATATAAATATAAAGGAATCAAAAACAAGATAAAGCAAAGAAACGTAGTAAAAATTGTCACAAATGACAAAAAGCTTCCTCAAACATTGAGTAGTAAGCTGTTGTAAAAGCTCGACCAGATTATCTTAAAGTTTATACTTTGTTAGAGAGATCACATGCTTGCCTACTTTTAGGTCGAATTAAACCGTTAACTCCATGAAAATATCTTAATTTAAGTAAAGGCTAAAAGCATCAACAATAGAGTTATCTAGCTACTTTTCATTTTAAAAGAAATAAGCTATCAAGTACGGAGTTTTATAAATGAGTGTCGTTTAAATGAATACTTGTCTTATGTTCAAACTATAAGAATAATAATTAATTGTATATATTATCGCACAAGCTAGTGTTCATACAGACAGACAGTAGTGGGCGTGGCAAAAATTTAAAACAAACTTAATCTAAGTAGACACAAGTCGAAAGCTCACACAAAAATTGGTTGACCTAGTTCTTATAGTCTCCGAGTTCAAGAACGGACGGACAGATGGGGATGTCTTAATCGACTCGGCTGTTTATGCTGATTAAGAATCATGCTCATTACTTTATAGGGTCGGAAATGCTTATCTCAACTTTAATATACCCTTTTGCCCTATGGGTACAGGGTATCAAAATAGTGAAATACATTTTAAAAATAAAATCAAGTTTGTCCTAATGAAGTACAACTTCGAAAACATCATGTCCTCTTCTTTGAAATTTAAATTTTGTATACTATGCTCTATTCTATAGTGGATTACTGGACAAAAGTAAAACAGATATTAAAAGACTGATCTGAACATATAGACCTTAAAAATAATATTGATATTTCTTGAACATTATAAAAGAATTACTAAAGTTTAGCTCTCCTTTTATGTTGCCAAAGTAAAAAAAACTATGCTAACCTAATTCTAAAGCCATTTCATCGTTATCAGTTCTTAAAAGAAGAACTTTATTTTTGAATATGATTTGAAAAGAAAATTTTAGGCATTTGGTCAAAGCAGACTTCTTTTATATCCACCTGCAGTAATTATTGAGCATGATGATATTTCATAAATAGAAAGTTCTACGTAGTAAAAATGACTAATTTTAGTTGCTGTTCAAATAAAATTTTTAAAAATAATAATAGCTTTACGAGTATAAAATCAAGTTCAGCAAGTCACAACTGTCATTGTCATCATTGTCAACTAATTATAAAAACCAAATATTCATGACAAAAACAACATTTATCTTTTCCTTAACAACAACAAAGTTGCTTTAAGCGAGTACTTCGAACCCATTGACTGTTATCAACTTTTGTCAATATTAGTATTGCAAGTCCTTACAATAACAGCGAGTAGTGCAGTAGCTGAAAGGGTCTTAGCGGGCATCATAATAACAGAAAAAAGAAATATGTATGTACAAATATGGATAAAATAATTGGTACGAGCCCAAGACTCGGAGTCATGACGAAAAAAAAATAATACAGGAAGATATAGAATCAGGAAACTACATTTTAGTTAATAGTAGGATTATTTTAAAGAGAATTTGGCAAATCTTGATAGAAAATTAATGCTTAAACAAAAGTTTTGGTTTTTGTAAGTACTTAATCCTAAAATAGACCTGGACACAATGATAGGTGGGTTTCACCTATTTTTAAGATTTTTTTTAAGTCAAAAGATTTTTTATACCCTGTACCCATAGGGTAAAAGGGTATATTAAAGTCGCTAAAATGTATGTAACAGGCAGAAGGAAGCATTTCCGACCCCATAAAGTATATATATTCTTGATCAGCATCAACAGCCGAGTCGATTGAGACATGTCCGTCTGTCCGTCTGTCCGTCCGTCTGTCCGTCTGTCCGTCTGTCCGTCTGTCCGTCCGTATGAACACGTGGATCTCAGAGACTATAAGAGCTAGAGCAACCAAATTTGGTGTCAGCATTCGTGTAGTGTCTACGCAGATCAAGTTTGTTTCAAATTTTTGCCACGCCCACTTCCGCCCCCGCAATTCAGGAAAAACGAATAACTAGAGTAAAAATAAAGGTAGCGTATTCCTATTTGGCACACCCAATAATATGGCCAAAAGGTATCAGATGACAAAATTTAGTTAAAATCGGACAAAAAATATCAAAGATATACCTATATAAAATTTGCACTGAAATGCCATGTGCGACATTGCGTAGTAAGTGTGAGCGAGATAGCATGCGTTCGTTGCTGACGCTTGTGAGGAGAATTTTAGTTTGAACTGATGGCAAATTTTAAGGAGTTTAATTAAATAAAGTTCCTCTACTTGGTACAGGGTATACTCAAAGTCGGCAGGGACGACTTGCTTGCTTCATTTTTTTTAAAAGAAGATGCTAAGGTTAAAGAGAAAAAAGAAGTTCTTAAACATTTGAGCTGGCTTTTACTACAGTGCATAAAAATTGAACTTGTTCGTCCACTTCCTAATAAGGAGACAACGTTTAAAAACATTGCCAGACTATTGGAACGATTAATAAACGTAGCTTTAAAACCAAAAATAATATTAAGATGCATGGGATACCTATGTTTATTTCATAGTAGGCAGATTCCCGTATAGGGCTCTTGGCTGTATGAGCTTTATACAAAAGATAGCTACCATTTAGGCCTTCAAGAACGATTTCTGTCGAAATAGGGAATATAGTGTAACTGTAAACCATTCCCCGCCGTCTAGAAAGAACGGTTTCTGTAGAAATAGGGAAAATAGTGTAACTGTAAATCATTCTCCGCCGTCTAGAAAGATCTAATCTACCAAGGAGTACCACTCACAAAGCTACTTTGATTCAAAATCCAAATTTGAAGATGAGGAAACATTTGAAACATATTTACAGATCCTTGTGAGGTTCAGTCGGAGAGCTAAAATGAAAAAGCCTTCTTTAGAGAGACAAAACGAATTTAAATTTGTTTTTTAATGATGGTTACGGAAACGAACAATCCATAGAAGGCTAAAAATTGAATGCCAGGTACAAAAAAGAAAGAACTAAGGTGGCAGTCTAATGGGTTAAAACTGTTTTGTATGACAAGATATTGATTATATTCATCGAGATGGCGGGATAAACGAAAGATTTTTGCATAAGAAAATGTTGGAATTAGTCATTATTGGAATTATACCGTATACTAAGGATAACAATCACGAGATCTCTATCTAATTAAAAACAACTAAGGACATCTTGAAGAATAAATAATAAAGTCTGTTTGCCAAAATAAGGACCAATTGTGGAAAAATGTCAAGGAAGCTTGGTATAATACTCCTGTGAAAAGCTGACGGAAGTTAATATCGTCTATACCCACAACCACACAAAAAGATGTAAAGAATTTGGGCGGATATTCAAGATGTTAAATGAAATTAACAAACTTTACTAAAATATTTAACGAGATTTCAAAAAAATTCACATATTTTAGTAAACTGGTTAAGCAGTATTTAGTGAATTTTTTTGAAGTCATGTAAATCCTTATACTTTTTAAGATTTTTATTGGTTGTTATTACTCTGGAATATGCACATTTTGAGTAAAAAGTATTTTGTCCACATGTGTAGATTATGTCCGACAACTGTGGAAAATTAACTTTTTCGTCTTAGGGTTAAATATTAGATAGTGAATAAATTATTATTTCTTAGGTCAAACATTGTGTTGTACCTATTGCAATCAAAACGGTTCTTTTGCATCAAGTACTAAAATAACAACTCAAGCGAAGGCCTTCTCGAAATAAACCGCAAAACCCTCTCTTACTCAATACTTTTTTGTCTCTAATTTTTGTGTGCCCGTATTGCTCAACGATGTCGCTTCCTATGGGCTTACACGAAAGGGCGAGAAAAATACCTAATCAATTTTGTTGCTCAGGTTAGTTTGTAAAGCGAGCAATTACATTCAATTGCCTGGTGGTTGGAAATACTCGAGTGTCAAAATGGCCCTACATTTACCCGGTGCACTTTCTTGCTGCAGTTGTCTAGGGTGGACATAATTTATGCAAATGTATGCATGTATGATAAAGACGTACATATGAAAAAGTGTTAATTGATGTACAAATGACAGAAAGAGTACATAACATCAATGCATTTTAACAAGAAACTTAAAATTTAATTGAATCACCGATTTACCAAGTGATGGCAGTTTCAAATAAGACAGCTCTTCACTATTTCCAATGTGTGCTTGTTGTTGTTATCATAAAACAATCTAAAACGACCCAGATTATCGGGGCCAGCTTTGTATAAGGTGATAACCTTTTTTTTATTAAAAGATATCTTAATAGTTGGTGAGAGATAGATATTCTCCTCGATTATTCTATCAACTAAAACTAGGTCACCAACACCTAAATCCTCCATGCGGGCCCAAAACATAACGCTTCCACCACCGTGCTTTACTGTAGGTTCAAGCTGTTGAAATTGAAGCTCCGTATTTGATCTGAACTGAATTAACATCTAAAAGGATGGATTTAGATTTAGGATTCAAAAATGGACTTAGAGGCTGCTTTACGAGTTCCCTGACAAATTAAAGCCTGCAGAACTTACTTTCGATCTTCTTGTGGGAAGCCCGTTTCTAAGACATAGAGTTTAAAAGAGTATAAATTTAAAACCGTATCGAAATAAGTTTCTTTTCCAAAAAAAACATCATTGAAAAGTGCTAATCATATTTCAACTATATTTCATTCTCAATGATGCTGACAAGGATCACAAACAATGTTTCATAGAGGGGATATTAAATCAGTTTTTCCTTCTCTACTTTTTATCCAATTTAAAAAAAATACAAAATGACAAAATGAAATAAAAACGATCTGTTTTAAACACGCTTTTTACAAAAAATGGTTTGTATCCATCAATTTTCACTGTGTACAGTCATCCCCCAGGGGTTCCATAAATTTGCATAGAGTTCAGCGTAACGTTGCTTGCGCCTAACAAGTGCGCCTAAGCGTTTCACTCATTATTAAAATTTATTTTATTAAACTAATTTGAATTTGCCACCGACATTTTAATATATAAATTCCCTTCTTTTGCCGTAATACCAATAATAACAAATGTCTTCTCACTCACTCTTATCGCCACATCAGGTTATTCCGTAGTCGATGCCCGACTTGCTTATGCGTTTTTGTTTAATAAATAAGTTCAAGGAACCCATTTATTAAGCAGAACCCGCATTTTGGTATAACAATTTGACAAAGTAAGGCCGACTGTTTCATTATCAAATGTGAATTGACCTATGGTATTCCACATTTATATTTACATATAGTACATACATATACATATATACATTGTATATTCGAAGTTTGTGTACAACTAATACCAAAGACATTGGGTTATCTTTACTTTTTTGTAACAAATATTTTTGTGAAATTTATTTTAATAAACTCTTCGGACTCTATACACAACAAATTAAATAGTTATAGCTTATAGCTTCAATAAATACAAAATAACATATATGTAGCAGAGATGCAACTCAGTGTTAAGTGTTCTTTTCTTTTTTTTTTAGGTTTTTTCCTGTTTTAGCATGGGGAATGTTGGGAATATTGGAGTGGATGGCGGTGGGTAGGTGTTATGACTTTGGGATGTTTTGGGGGCAGGGAATGTGGAATTGGACCTTTTCTTGATGACGGGGAAGTAACTTCTCCCATTTTTCTTTGTTTTTTTTAATATTAATGAACTGGTTTTGATGTTGGATGAGCCTTTTTAGCAGCTTGTCGCTCCAGCTCAGCCTGTTCTTCGCGCTCTTCTTCCTCAGCCAGTTCAACTTCATGTTCCAGTTCTCGAATTTGCTCAGTAAATTCCTTGGACATACGTTCCAAATGAATGGATTTGATCTGTGCTTTAATATCCTTAGTCATGTGATTAATACGGAAACCACGGTGATCGAATTGTGCACCATTCTGCTTATGCTGTTCCTCCACATACTTGAGGGCACGGGCAATCGCCTCTGGAATTGGTGGTGGGGTAGGTATATGTTCACCTTCGGGCATGAAACCGCCATCGTTTGAGGCATAATTCACGCGATAGAGTTTGCCATCGTCACCAGTGTATTCGTAGCGACCCTTGGCGTGGGTACCACCGGTATGGTGTAATTTTGCTTGTTCCTCGCCGTAGATGCCGTTTTCAGTCAGGAAACTGTGGATGGGATGTGGGAGCATGTTAATTGGAGGATATCTTTACTATTCCGGCCACTTACGCGTGATCGTATTTGTCCTTCTTGCGGATTTCTTCTTGATGCAGAATCTTGTTACGTCCCTCATCATCGTAGTTGAACAGAATGGGCCTTGGAGTAGTCGTTGTGGTGGTTGTAGTTGTTGTGGTTCGCATTGTGGTTGTGGTGGGTTTCTTCGTGGTTGTAGACTGTTCGTATGTTTTGGGTTGAGTTTGAGTCAATATTATAATTTTATATCATCATGCGCTTGTGGGTGGGTTCGTGGTGGTAGTGGTGGTGGTGGTTGTGGTGGGGTTTTGCGGGGGTGGGATATTGTAGTCATGCAGGATTCATGTGAATTTTGTTCGGTTGCGATTATAAATAAAATAAATAGGCTTTTGGATTGTTATGAAAGCTTAGGGAATTTGGGTTGGGGATCCATTGGTGAGTGGCTTTTAGTGATGCGGTTCATGATCGGGGAAGCCATATTCCAAGCGAATTTCAGGCACTTTGAATTCGGCATTACTTACTGTGTACAGATCGTGGCTATAAGCAAAAGAAAGGAAGAAAAATATAATATAACGAATATTTAATATCGGTAATATATCCTTAAACTTACTTATAGGGTCTGGCATCATGAATATAAGGTAAATTGCTGCCAGCATATGGTCCATAACCACCATCGTAGGGATTTGGTATATGATGATAAACGCCCAATTCACGATGATCGCTTACATGTTGATAAGGTTGGACCATGTGATGATAGCGACCTTTATAAAAGAATAGACAAATAAGTTAACTTCTTTTGGCCAGAAATTTGGGGAAAGTGTAGTGGGAAAAGGGTGATATTAATAAGATAGATTTGATATTTAACAATATCTACATTAACTATATTTACATCAATATGAATTTTTAAATCAAATTGGAATAATCGTTTAAGAGAAATATGAAATGGGCTATGTATAAGGCGATTTGGTGCTTTGCAATGGTTTACCTAAAGAATCCTCTGAGCTACTGCGGCCTATAAGAAATTAAATGTTAATAATAATAAATACACTACAATAATAATTACAGAGATTCCGTTAGGTTATTAGTAAACAATCAGTTTAAGCTCAAAGTATTCATTGATTTTTGCAAGTGTATAACCTTGAGCTTGAACTGTCCTTTTTTTTCGTATGGCTTATCAATAATATTTAGTATTATTGCTTATATTATTAAAAATATTGTGTTAAGACTGTGTGTGTGTGTGTGTGTGTGTATGTATGTATATACAACAAATAATTTATACAAAAGTTAGTAATTTTGCTAAATGCGATGCAAAATTTGAGCTCTTTGCTGTTTTTTGGCATTTGCTTGTTGCTCAATATTTGGGTCGATTCTCTCATGGTTAGTGGGCGTCGGCAATAATATACATAGGTACATGCGATCAGTAGGCGTGTGGCGGCATCAGTAGAACGGTTATCGTAAATTACGAAATACCTTCATTTGAACCAGTTGCATGATAACGTCCATCATCTTGCGGGTGATATTTTCCATCGTTTAAATTTTGCCCTGTAACCGTATACTTGCCATTGTTGTTGTCAACTGGATTTGAACTTGTGCTATGAAAGACTGCAATGAGGACCTAAAAGGGGGTAAGAGTGAGGGTGTATAAGAGAGAGATACAGTTATAAATATTTATTAGAAGAGGCAGACACTGTTTGCTTCTACTCTAAGCTCTAATTTTGGCTAATTGTATACATATATGCATCTATACAAATTGGATTTTTTTTTTGCTAATTAAATTCCAAGTTTATGTGTGGGCTTTGTTTTAAATTTGAAATTTTGTATATATATTATATAGTTTATTCGCCAGTATATATAAAAACACTTGCACTGATATTTCACTTTCACAATTTTTGTTAAAATCCTTTTTGAGGTTTACTCACCACCAGCACCAAATTTAAATTTATCGATTTGTTAAACATTTTTATATTGTTTTATTGAAAAGTCCTTGCTTTAATATTTAGACTTTGGTTTGCGGGAGGTAATAATCCTGCTTGCTCTTAAGACAACTGGAACAGGAATGTTTGATTTTCGTTCAAGTACAACCCAATTTATATAGCAAAATGCGATCTGAGCAGAGGAGAGCTACTTTAGCACATCTGCCGCTCCTCAAAATTCTCAGAGTGTGTGAGAGATAGAGTGGGGGAGAGAGACAGACTTTGCCAGAGAGAGAGTAAATCTTTACTTGATGCCAGTTTTTTAGTTCATTTCAGTTCAGTTATAATATGAATTGAATTCTCTTGGAGGCTGCTGCTCCCTTTGATTTAGACAAACGATCTCATAATGATGACGAGTTCTTGCTCTTTGTCTTACCTTGGTTTGTTGTGTTAATTATTTGTTGCTCTTATTGCTATAATTTATATGCACAAGTAGCGTATCAATGGCTGGTTTAATTTGAATTACATATTTTATCAATTAAAAATATTTTATATTATAATTTAGTTAATGTCAGACGGATTTTGATATAGTACTTTTTAAATAAAAAATTGTTTTGTTTTCTATGGAAATTCTTATAAACACAAGATAATCAATGAATCATTTCAAGGAAAGTGGACGATTGGGGGAATTTCTTGACTCTGACGAAAATCGTCAGGCTTTATAGATTAAAGTTTAAACATTCCTTTATATATACATACGTACATTTATTAAATACTAAATACATGTTTTTTAGTTTGTGTATTGAGGAGGATCTGATGACAACATTCGGTAAATTCCATATACTGTTAACCATCAACTACCTAGGGGCACTCGGAAGCGCCATAAAGGTGCCGTAATGAAATCATAAATAACACAGAAACGGAAGTACAGCCAGAGTAAAAAAAATAAATAAATAAATTTAAAAAAAAAGCAATTTTTAAAATCTTTACTCGAACAATGCGCACGCCTGCCACAATGAGAAATGCATTAAGTTTGGGACAATGTTGATGGAGTTGGAGAGTTGCTGATGGGATCGGGGAATGGAACCGGAATTTGTTGTTGCCGGGCTACATATGTTGACAACAAAATAAAAATGATGATTTTAATTGTTGTATTGCGGGGCAAACATTGACACCAGCTGAGATGGAATGAAACGGCATGGGATGGGCTTTATGCTTGGAATGTGTCCTTAACGGTTGTTCTGTTTGTTTCTCTTTTCAGCTACATTTGTAGTATATTTATACATACATATGTATATGTCTCTATGTATGTATTGAGAAATATGTATATCGAAGATGCTGCTGCGCTTAAGACAATTAATAATGGGCCATAAATATAAACATAAACAGTGATTAAAAAGTTTGAAGAGCGACATCATTCGCATCGATACAGTCACTGCACTGTCGAAAGGTCGTACGCTGAACTCGAAAACACGAAATTGAAACTGAAACCGATGGCGTTGCCGAGACAGAAATTAAAGTGGAAGTCGAAACCAAAATTCAAAAATCAAAACATTGCCAGAGAGATCGGAGTGTGAATCACGGCGCGTGCTGTTATGAGGATTTGAATCATTGGCTGGAATTCATTCGGAATTCATAAAACTTGCATTTAAATCATAAATATTAAAATAATATACATTTATATCATACAATAAAAAGATCAATTTTTGGGGTTGATATTGCAGTTTGTTGTTTTACCTCCTGCTGCTACTGCGCTTCGCTACATACAGCTGACATTTATCTCAAAAAGTCAGAGAGAGAGAGAGAGACAGAGAAAGACAGTCACAAATGTCGGACTATTCTTTCCTTTCCTGTTTATCAATATAGAATTTCCTTTAAATTGATTTCGAATTTACTTTAAGCTTCTTAGAAAATTACAAACAGGAAATGCAATTGACACACCCTTTACTAGCTTTAAATTGTTCTCTTGAAAATGATTAGTTTAACAAGTTTCATATTCAAATCAAGAAATATTTTAAATAAGGAAATGTTTGATAATTCTCTTTGGCAGTTTGCTTCAGATTAGCAAAGATCTTTATTGAATATTTGACGGCGATCAAGTATGAGTTCAATATTGTGCGATCGAAAAGGCTTAGTTTTGTTTACAATTTGTCAACTTGGAGATTTTAAAACATAATCCCACAATATATGTTAGGGTAAACAATTTAAATATCTGTCTTTGGCTGATATTATGTATAAAAGACTTAAAGATGCAAAGGATCTGATCATATATACCAAAGTAAGTAGTTTTCGATTTTCATTTATTTAGTATTATTATTTTTTTTAAGAAACTGCTTTGCAATATTAAAAACCTGCTTGACTAATCGAACCGGCACAACCTCAATTGACTTTAGAAAAATTCCAATTGCTGCCCCCTGATGACAGCATTGTGTTCGTCTTCACTCTCCTTTCGCTTTACCTTTCCGCAATTGCTCCACATATGATTTACGGGTCTATTCAACTCTCCGCTAATTTTGGCCGCAACAATTGTTCCGATTGTCACTGGATGGTGAAATGTTTATAGGCCTTAGAGAAAACGCGTGAGTGTGGCATCACCATTACTGGTTCTTTCTGTCCATTTGTATTAACAAACAAGTTAATTATTAAATTAAACTTAAAACTAAGACAAATCATCGACAAAATTATAGTTTATGTGGAAAAAGATCTTTTGCTTCTTGTATGCATATCCATGTGACTGTTGCCAGGTGTGTTGTTTAACACTGATTGAACTCGAATGGCCTTGCCGTATGTTTCCCGTGAGAGTGATCGGTCAAAGGAAGAATTTACGAGGGTGTAGAGAGTTCGTCGCATTTTGCTTATTAGCAATTGAAATTTTGCTTTTATATTAACATAAATTCTTACGTACTTAATTTTGCGTGGGTTTTCACACACACAAATTAAAAATTTGTTACTTTTGTTCGGTTTGAAAGCAATATTCATTGTTTTTTTGTACCCTGCAACCAAATACGCTAAAAGGGTATATCAAAGTCGTCCATTAACAATTATTAAAACAAATTTGTGTTTTCTATCGACTTTTCTTTAATTGTTTAGTTATAGAATGGTAAAAGTTCATATTAAGACACATTTAGTAATTGGTGTAAAATTTCAGAGCGCTTAGAATTATAAAAATTAACTTGCTGGTTTAGTATTCGGTTTCTTTCGTCTAATTAATTCTGATTGAGGCATCGCATAAATCCAAAATTGTTTAGCCATAAATATTCGACAAGCAGCAACAAATTGAAGCCAGTTTAGCAACCGCATATAAGAAATACATAGATGGATGGCTTTCTGGTAGCCAGTCGCAACGATATTCACATTTAATCGATTCAATTAAACTGAAATGATTTAGCCCATTAATTGCTAAACATTTGTTTTAATTTACAATATTTACCTGACCTGAAAATAAACGGAGCAAAATTTTTAAAACTGAAACCAATAAAATAAAAACAACAACAATGAAACAAATTATCCAAGCACAATGAGTTGTAATTAGATATATTTGTGGGATGAAATTGCATCTGAATCTGAATCAGGTACCAGGCATCTGGGCATCAGTTCAAAGCTCCCACACAGACAATGTCAAGCAATGCTATAAATTTTTGTTGTCTCTCCAGCTTCCTTACCCTCCCCATTCTCATCGCCGTGTCTTTCCCAAACTCATTCTAAGATCATATATTTGTAAGATGTAAAATTATTCAGACAATCAAACCGAAATTTAAATATACAATCGTGTGGGAATTTGTACACTCTTGTAATCCTTTTTTTTTAAAAACTTACGGAATGAATCATTTAAAAGGATTCTAATTCTAAAAATTGATTTCTTGTTGATATTCTTAATTCTATACTAATATTTTTTAGACCATATAATTATGGACTTATCAGAACTGGAGATCAATCTTGATCAAAATCAATTGACTGTTCGGCAAAAGGGTATACAAACTTTATTACTTTCATAATTTAGGATCAGATCTCTGAATATATATATATATTTTTTTTTTTGTTTTCAATGCCATTTGATTGTGAAATTCAATATCAAATTGGACAGATCTGCATTTGGAAACATAAATTTCTTCAATATTCGACAAGTGTGAAAAAGAGAAATGATCGCTAAATAAAAAAGTAACCAAATTTATACACTAATGACATCATCTGAAAGGAATTTCATCAAAAGATCCCCTTGTACCATTTTCCTGTGTAAAATGCAATAAAAGTTTAAACAAATTTTGTAGGCGCCATATAGACCCTGACAAAGTTAGTCACTTGCTAGTTAAAGGTTAAGTTCGAGATTGTTTTTAGTCGCATTCATTAATTTTATTTATAAATGGTGGTAATTTGCGTTTTGCATATAAATTGCTTTGCCCTGGAGGGAAATTTGGATTTTTACACATTAAATATTGTGTTGTTGTTGATATTTTTTTTTTAAATTAATTAAATGCTTGCAAAACACCAAATTACGCACAGATCTTTGTTATTTTGTGTGAGCTTGGATTTGTTCATTTGGTTCGATGAATAATTAAAAATGTTAACAGATTCCTTTAGGTTCACAGAGTTAGAGCGAGAAAGAAGGCGTATAAAAAAATTTAACCTGTTCAGATATCAATTACCAATTGATTGAAATGAATCACTATACACTTATAAAGTATAAATAAATATATACATACATACAAAGTAATGATCGTGAAAAACAATGCATTAAGTAATAAACAAATACCTAGGAACTACTCGAAGATGAAACAACTTCTGCTTCCTATTCGACTATTGCAATCAGCTGTTTAGATTTCAAAGATGGGATCTCTTGGCCCAGTTAAAAGGATTTAATCATTTTGGCGTACCTTCAAGCTTTATTCTACCATTAAATTAATTCATTGAGACCTGGGTTAAGCTATGCAAATTTCAACTCATTTGTTTATTTATTTATTTTTATTTTTTTTTTTTTTTTGATTCGATACGCAAAGTTCAATCATCTGATGAATTATCTATCACAGCTTGAACCTTGTCAAAATATAAGCCGCTTCCGATCTCACACACAATTGCATACGAGTTTTCCTGTTCTCACCTGACAAGGCCCAGCGTTAAGTGATGATGATCAGTATAATTAAACAACTTTTGCTGACCAATCTCCGACATGATTATGATTAATTGTCAGTGATTAGCTGTGGGAGTGGCTCATCAAGACAAATGAGACGCGTTTTAATTGTTTCTTATGCGTTTATAAGCATGTTTCAATATTAACAATTATTATGGATTTTTGTGCCCCATGACTGACCTGAGATGTCAATTTTTTAATATATGCAAATGCTTGATCCAGATTCTTTTTTATTTTCCTAATAATAAAAATGTTTATTTGTGTTAGCTTCAAAGTAAATAAAACCGAAATGGTGACATTAAAATAACACCCAATGTAAACTAGTTTATTATTTAATAGTCGTTGTTTTACTACACCTTCTTAATTTGTTATACTGTTTCAATCGATATCCCAAATTATTCATAAATAATCATTGATCGATCCCTTATCAGGTGATCAAGTAAGTGGACAAGTAGGAAGCAAACCACTACTATATTGCATACATCATCCAAATATATGTACATACATATACATATGTACATATGTATGATCGTAAAATCTCGATCTAATAGGGTCTTAATATTTAAAGCTGGTTCCGCTGGAAAAAGGAACGCAGGGAGGTTTTTTATTCATAACAACCAACATTTAATTAATAAAATACATTAGTTTATTATCTTTCATTTTATATATACACACATACATACATGTGTATGTACATATGTATGTAGGTATGTTAGGTTAGTTAACATCATTGGCTTGCAATAAGTCACCGACCTTCAACAAGCAAATAAGCAGTGTTGAAGAATGCAAAGTCTAATTGTTGAGTTAGTGTGGCCACTCTCATTCGATACCTTTTTAGAGAAAGTGCTGCATCAGTAAATATGCATACATATGTACATATGTATGTACAAACTACACGGCAGGGCTTATTTTCCTATAGAAAACCTTTTCACTTTAGTTTATAGTAAAAACCTGTATAAAGCAGGCAAGTAAATTGTTAACATGCAGTTTTGAGAATTTCAGTTTGATTTAAGCAATAAAGACATTTAGAACAAATACATACATATGTACTTATGTATGTACATACATACATACATACATGGATCAGTTTCTGCTTACTGAATACCCACAACATAAAGATTAACTTGTACATATACATATTTATTTATATACATACATACATACAAATTATTTGTATAGAATTCGCTTTTACATTTATTTCTTTTTCGGTGCATTTGCCTCTAAGTAGGCTAATAACCTGGCCACATAGGGTGGTGGGGGAGGTGGTGTGGGCAAATGTTCTGCACTTGGCACAAAGCCATTATCATCGGCTATATAATCAACTCGATATAGTATTCCATCGTCTCCAGTATACTCATAAAATCCCTTGGAGCGCAGACCATCATCCCCCACATCAAATTTCTCAATGCGTCCACTTTCCTCGGCAAGTATTCCATTCTCGGTCTCATACCTTTGACAAAGAGGAAATTGTTTAAACAATTAACACATTCTACTTACTAAGATTACTTACAGATAATGATATCCATCTAATTCGACATCGTCCTCTTGACGTATAATGGCCCAGCCATTTCCCCCTTCTCCCGTTCCTCGTCCCTTCGGCAAATTAGCAGTAACAGGACGCGCTGTGGTTGCAATTGTGGGCTTGGTTTGTAATCTGGTCGTTGCGATAGTATTACCACCTCGACCACTCGCACCACCGCCACCGCCTGCTCCGGTTCGGTCTGTTCCACCCACATATCTTCCATTTTCTCCTGCATATGGATCAGCTGGACGGTTATCGTGTTTATATTTGTTGTCCACATGGACATATCGACCGTCATTTCCACCACCATAGCGTCCGTCATTGCCACCAGTGTACCGTCCGTCATTACCACCAGTGTATCGTCCGTCGTTTCCACCGCGATACCTTCCATCACCAGAACTTACTGCAGATGGGGGTGGACGATATCTTCCATTATTTTGAGCCAATGCCGCAGCAAAGCATATCAGCAGGGTAATCTTATTGGGGATAACTGAAGTTAAAATCCACTTCATCAAATCGTTGCGTGTAGATCAACTTACCGTTAGATGCCACCAGTGCCTCATAGTGTAATAGTTGAAGATGAGCAATGAACAGATGCAGCATCTAACCGCTGGTTTTATATCTCCTCACATTGCAACGCCCACTTCTTGAATGTCAGTAGATAGAAAACAGAGATGGGATCCATACTCGTACTCGTATATGCAAATGATTTTGCCTAACTGTTTGCTTATTCTAAGTGCAATTGTATAAAACTTGATCAATTAAGCAGTTTGGTTTACGATCCGATTAATTCATAATTTGTTGCCCACTGGACAAGTATATAAAAATTTCAAGAAGATGCCGCAATTTCATTAAGATTAATTACATTAATTTTATGATCGACCTCATTTGATGCGGCTCTTAAGTTGCCATGACTCTCATTGAAAAGGAATTTGGTCAACCACATTCTGAAATATTGATCAAAAATCCCTGTTAACATGCAATAAAAAATGTAATTACTTGTTAAGAATCTAAATCACAATCATGCAAAACAATCTACAACTGTCCCTTAACGGTACTTTAAGTAAGTTATCAATGTATGCTAATATTGCCGCATATTTACTATTAAGTAAAATATTTTACCTTTCCTTCTTCTTACCATAATTCATCTAATTCAATTAAAAATCTATTTGAGGGTTTTATTGTTCAAATGATACATTTGATTACAAGTTTTATAAATCGACTATTACTAGCTATGAAGTTAAAGTAACACATAAAAAACCCACTCTTTTACAACAAATTAAAAAAAAAACATTTTAGACATAAAAACAAATTTTTAACGCCGATAGTTTCGATCTTATAAACAGACAGACACGCCTATTGATGCTGATATACATATTTATATACTTGATGGGGTTGTCAATGTATATTTCTATGCGTTAAAAAAGCCGGACCATTTATTTATTATATAAAAACTAGAAGGATGAGCTAATTTCGGCCGCGACGAAGTGGGAATTTTGAATACCTTCGCAAACTGTGTTTTTTAATTACATATTACCAGACAGAACTATATAAGACTATTTATATCTCCGTAGCTACAAAAAAAAAATGTTATATAAGAAAATTTTTGGGTTTGATTGTTTCTATGAGAGCTTTTGTATGTAGTCGGCCGATTCGAGTGAGATTCAGTAGATACATTTCTATTTATACTAAACTTACACATACCAAATTTCGCTCTTAAAATACCCGAGTTATTCATCTAAAACTTCCTTCTTGACCGATCGTTCCTGTGAAGCAATATGATATAGTGAACCGATTCTCATAAAACTGTAGATATGTAATAAAGTTTATAAAACTGACACATACCAAATTTTGTGTTAATCGCTTTTATAACAACCAAGTTATTCCTCGAAATCCATATTCATAACCGATAGTTCCTATGGGAGCTATAATATATAGTAAACCCATTTTGATGAAATTTGGATATGTTAAGAAGTACATAATACTCACAAAAACGTTATTGAGGTTAAAGCTTATTTACGACCAATCGTTCCTAAGGGAGCCATATGATGTACAAATTTTTATGAAATTTTAAATGTACTTATCTTTATATGTACATAAACATATGTATGTATAGCTTAATTTTATTGACTAACATGGATTTCATATTTATACACTACAAGTCAAAATAATTTTGAAATAGAGTGAAATGATTAAAAGTTGTTGAAAAGAAGTCGATGCTTTGTATCCTGAATTCGACATATTATTTCAACGATTTTCGATGAAATTGACTTGGATAATTATATTAGTGGTTTTTGATTGGTATTATTCTATTATAATTATTAATATTTTATAAATTTGGATATTTTTGAGTAATTATTTTATACATATGTATGTATGTACATACTTACCTATGTGAAACTGGCACTTTTGACCAAATGAAATATACATCTATTTTCAATAGGCAATTTTTTAAACTAAAATAAATATTCTTTTTTATATTTAGTTTCTCTTCGTGTATTTTCCCATTTCTTTGGATCCTTTTTTCGAAGAGATTGACACATTTGAAATGCTACTTTTGGAAGTTATCGATTAAAAATTTGAGCAAACCGTGACATAAAAATTATTTTTAAGGCAGTTAAAATGCATAACAAAATTTTAAAATTTGAAAAATTTACGCTGTCATGTGAGGTGGTTAATGAAAAAACCCATTACACTGACTAACCACTAACTGTAAAATCAATTGCGCTTTATTTACCTATAATATATCCGAAAGCAAAATGGAATTGTTGTGTAATAATGTGCTCCTTGTAAAAAGCCCATTGATAAAAAAAATCGGTGCTCATCACTACCGATTGCTTTAAAAAGCCGGCGATATCGATATGTATTATCGCACATGTGCGAAATTTATTCATTATTATCTGTTGATGGTTTTTTCATATTGTGTGCTCGAATTTTTACTGCCATTTTCGTTCTGCTACCAACGTTTCTTAAATTAAATATTTAAGATAGGCCTGTGGCGCCATAAATTTCATTTACGCATGTGAAGACGCTGTGCTTATACTCAAAAATCACCTGGTTTTTACAGTACCAAATTTAATATTAATTTAACCAATCAATATAATTAACAAATGCCAGCCAAGCGACAAGCCACTTCAAATCTAAACCATGATAACTGGGATCAGGAAGAGGAGCCCGAAGAACGGGGCACTTTTAAAACTGCCACACAGGAAGAGTTAAATTTACGCGTTATCAAGAAAGCGCGCCGCAAGGTTGCCGGCAAAGACGACGCACCGAGTGAAACGAAAAATGCCTTTAGTGGATTTTTAGGTAAGAAGAAAATTCGAGAACAGTAAATATTTGCTTATTCAATTAAATTAATTATTTTTTTATTTTGGCAAATTATAGGTTTTGGAAAACCCGCGACGCCCAGTTCGTCTCCTTATGCATTTTTGTCTAAATTGCCTACATCGACGACTACTGAGGTTACTACCTCGTCGACGCCGGCATCAACATTTTCATTTCTAAGCGGCGAGAATGCTAAAGATAAGGACGAGCCAAAATCAACGCCATTGACAGGATTCTCTTTTGGGGCCAAAAAGGAAGCAACAAGTACTTCCTCCTTAATGTTTGGCAAAAAAGATGATGAACCCGGGAAATCATTAGCAATCGCTTCCGCACCCACGACCATGTTTAAAGCCTCTGTCCCAGCTGAGAATATACCAGCAGTTGCAGAACCATTGAATAAAACTCAAGTCTCCTCCGAGTATCGTGAAAATGTGGCCGATTTAAATCGAGAAGTAACTAAATTTATTAAAGATAACGTAGACAAGAACCCGTATTGTATACTAACGCCTGTGTTTGATAATTATAACAAACACCTTAAGGATCTTAAAGATGAAGAAGCAAGGTCTGGTAAATCAAATTCGAGCTCGACCCCAGCTTTAACAAAGGAGGTTACTCCAAGTATGCCTCTCGCAGGTTTTTGCTTTGGCCAGCCAACGATTCCCATAACTGGACCCAGTAGTGGTGACACATCATCGTTACTTTTTGGCAAGAAACAGAATTGTACCATTACCAGTGGCACATCTACCACCACCGCCACCAATCAATTGTTCACCTTCGGTCAGACCCAAGCAGCGACTAGTACCACATCTATCACAGTCGGATCTTCCATAAATTCGACTACAACTCCAGCTGCTACTAGCAGTATATTTGGCTTTTCGGCCTCTGCGTCTGCAGCATCGGGCAGTGGAGATGTCACTAAACCAGGATTCTTCAGCCTACCCCGCAAGGATGATGTAGCGCCCAAAACGAATGGATTTAGTATCGGCGAGGATAAGCCAAGTACTTCGGGCTTTTCTGGTTTTGGCAAGGCGGTAACTGAAGGATCTCCTGCATCAACTTTATTTTCCTTTACCAAACCACCAGAAGCCCCACAATCAACAGCTGCAACCGCTGACAACGAGGAGGAGCATACACCCCCCAAGGCGGAGTTTAAGCAGGTAAGTTAAAAGTATTTTATTAAACACTGTTTATTAATTTCTTCATTTTTATAAAGGTCGTTGAGGATGATGCCATTTATTCAAAACGTTGCAAGGTCTTCGTCAAAAAGAATGACGATTTTGCAGATCGTGGTGTGGGCACTCTATACCTAAAGCCCGTCAAGGATTCATCGAAGACCCAACTTCTTGTGAGAGCCGACACTAATTTGGGCAACATTCTCGTTAATCTAATACTAAGCAAGGGCCTCCCCACTGAACGCAGGGGCAAAAATAACGTAATGATGGTTTGTGTACCCACTCCGGAGGAAACTAAAACCACCAGTATGTTGCTAAGAGTAAAGACAGAAAGCGATGCTAACGAGCTATTGGATCAGATACAGAAACACATGATTTAAAAAGATTTAGAATTGCATATAGACATTTTTTGTATCCTTTTTACATTATTATGGGTTTATTACATGTGAAGGAATGTATTTGTGTGTGTGTATGTGTGTATTGTTTATATGAACAAACCACCTGAAGGATCACCATGACCATAAGACGTTTATCAGGAGTTTTAGTCAACAGATGAAATGCAAACATTGGCCTCAATAAGATCTTTCATATTTACATTTAACACGGGAACATCATCTTCGGTATCATCCAGGTTGCTCTTATATTGACGAAGCACATGCACATGATATTTAGGATAGGCTGAAATTTTCACAATGAGATAATCAATGTGGCAAAAAAAAAAACACTATTATAATTCTTAACTTACATATCATGCTAATAGTAATAGTTTTTGTGCGTCGATTTGCGTACATACAGGAGCCAGCCAAAAAATCTGTTAGTCCCGAAGTTTTTAAGCCTTTTACCTTGGCTAATTTAAAAACTAGGGTGTCACCCTTATTTGGTAGATCAGTTAAGCTAACACCGCTCTCCAAGAGGTCGGAAATTACTTCAGTAGTTTTTGATTTTCTAGATCCTAAAAAGAAAAGTTTATTTCTCTTGTTTATTTTGGTGAGGTTTTATAGAACATACTAAAGGCTGGGGCCACGGTCTGCACATCTGAATCGGAATCATCGAGTACCATTACGTCATCATCTTCAGAATCAGAATTAAGAACGACATTGTCGGGGCTAAGCACTTCAGCGGGCAACTCTTCCAAATCTAAGTCGATTCCGGTGCTACTGGGAATTTCTGCTTTGGGATCAAGAACTGAATTGTCAATTTCTGGTGTTTCCACTGCCCCACGAATGGGTTCAATATCCGCTACTTCTACTGTTTTAAGAGCAGCAGCTGGGATAAGAATATTTTCCAAGATCTTAATAGGTGGTTCTCGTCTTGGCAAAATAAATGTGCGTGGAGCCTCTGACACTAGTTCCATAAGCGCACAACGAAAGATAACTTCCAACGGGCGAGGAACTGGTTCATTTGGTGTCTCTTGCTCCTCCTCCTCCTCAGTCTCTTTTTGGTCTAAGAGTAAATGTTTTGATACTACAAGAGATTCCTGGTTTTCGGAGTATTCCCTTTTTTCCGCAGCAACAGCTTTGACAGTGTTCTCCTTATTGGTCACATCCCTCTCTCTTGGATCGCCATCCTCGTTAAAGTCCGCTTCAACTTTGGTCTTGTCCTTTCTACGTTTCGATCGCTTCTTTTTACTTTCAGGTTTAGGAGATGGCTCCTCTGTTATGGCTACAACCGTAATTGCTTGACCTGGAAGGTTCCTCGATCGCTTTGGATGATTCGGCGTCGAACTGGCCAGATCCAAGTCGGTTGAAATATTTTTTCGCTTCTTAGTCAGTTTTTTCGTTGACGCCGTTTCTACGTCTGTTTCTGTAGTCTGTTCGTCGCCCTGTGTTGTAAATTTAAATGCCCTGGTAAAATATAATATTTTAATTTTCTTCACTTTTTTAAGTATAATCATTAGTTACTTTAGGGAATCGACATTTCTCAAGACTTCAACGGACTCCCTTGGCGGCAAATAAGAACCATCGCCAGTCAAAAGGCTGATGCATGTCTAATGTAGAATAAATTAAATGTTACACGTTTTCAAAAGCATTGTCTTTCTTAATACTTACCAAATGAAAGAGATTTTGTATATGATCCTGCAAATCCTTAATATTTTGCCAGCTCACGTCAAGGAGGATTAAGGAGCACTTCCTTTCGTCCACAAAGAAATCGCTGAGATCCAACTTCATAGGTTTATTATGCATTTTTAAATTATAGCAGAATGATAAACGGTGTAAGAAAAGCACAATAATTAATATAAAAAGGATGGAACAACGCCATGGACCCAGCTGACAGTTCTATAAAATTATCGATGTCTCGAAAGTTATTTATGATACCCTCTAAAAGGGTTAGGGTATGTAAGATTGGTCAACAGTTGGTATCATTTATAATTTAATCGTTCTATATGTTCCATATTAAATTCCTAAATCATACGATATTATATTTGATGTCAAGATGGACTTTTAAAACAGAGTCTACAATTTCTAAAATTGGAAAACTAAATGCCATCGCAAAATTGTTTAAGTATTATAGTATTTCGGTATTTCCTACAGTACTTACGTCTGGTCACATTGTCAAAGAAGAAAATAAAAAACTGACATTGGAGACGAAGAAATAAATCGAAAATAATGTCTGCTGTTCTTAATCACGCAATTCGTCGCCAAATTATGGCCACTGGGGCCAGGAACATGTCCGGCACTGCTGCCGTAGCTGGCGAACATTCCGGTAAATATCCCAAAACAATTAAAAAGTTTGTAAGGTTAAGGTTATGTAATTTGGTTATTGGGCAAAAGTTGAATTTTATGATTTTATTGTCCCTTTTGCAATTATTTTTAGGCGGTTACAAGGTGTGGAAGCGCCTGTCCTTCTTCGTTGCAGTTCCGGCAGTAGGTCTGTGCATGTTGAATGCCTACCTGAAGCACCAGGAGGAACATGACAAACCTCGCCAGGAATTTGTCAAGTACGAGTATTTGCGTCGTCGCGAGAAGCGTTTCCCTTGGGGTGAGGGCCAGAAAAGTCTCTTCCACAACCCCCATGTTAACCCATTGCCCGATGGCTATGAACACTAAGTGGCGAGAAGGATAAGTGAGGTTGATGTAGTTGTTTGGTAATTAAAGCTGGCCTGGCGTATTCCCATTTCAATTTGTTAAGATAAGCGAAAATACAGATACACCCATACTCGCACATATTGCTGCTGCCAACGGAGAACTCATTGAAATGGAATAAATAATTAATGGAAAAACAATGGATTTTGTGGTGGACACTAGGTCTAATTGGGTTAATCGTTTATGTAGACTTTTCGAAAGATGAAAAGGCAATAGGTGGAAAGAAGAGATATATGTGGGATTAAATTTTCGGTAAATTTATTTGCATTTTTTCTTTAATGTGAAACTATGTAATGCGACTATATATAAAGGCATAAGGCAGAGTACAGTATTACCGATTTCAATCCATCGTCATCATATATTCGGGGTAAACCTATTCTTAGATAATAATGACTTTTTTTCACAACTTGAATATGCTGCCGATCGAGTTCGAAATCGTTGTAAAACCGTTATGTGAACGCTTTGTCGCATAATGTCTAATAGATACAAAAACTAACTCACAGGTATAATTTCTGTTCAAGAGTGTTTTCTTTTTTAAGCTAGGAGGACAAATAAATTAAAACGGATATTCAAATAGTGAAAAAGTTTGGCAATAAGCAGCCAAGCAACCCAGTCATGTTTAATGACTTTTGAAAAAAAATCAAGAAATATTATTAAACTAATTAATGTGTTTTATATTCAATCTAAAATTTTAAGGTCATAAGATTTAATAGATTATTAGATTCATCCATATAGAATTCCTTAACTGGAATGTTTTTTTGCTTGGCCAGTTGATTTTCCATTCCGGATTAGGCGGCCTTGCTTTGTTGGAACTTCGTTTCTAGTTTCCTTCTTTGGTTCACTTCCTCTTTGTAGTTTCTTTGTCGATTCTTGGGACTTATTTTTTTTTGCATTATCTTGACTGCGTGTTTGGCGTTTTTCCTCAAAGGATGAAGAGGAGGAGGTTGTTGAGAGTTTCTTGATCTTCGGCAAACACAATTTCATCATTTTTGCTGGCGAGGAAGTTGGTTCATTAGAAGCATATTCATCGCCAAGGAGCTCTTGTAACAAATCTGTTTCATCTTCAGATTTTACATCAACGATGGTTTCCTTATCAGCCTCCTGGTATGGTACCATATCCACTACATGGTCATCTTCAATATGCTTTTGCAGTTGGCTTTGAGTAAGGAAAATATAATCACAAAATTCACAAGCAAATCGCTCATTGTCTTTATGAGTTTGCATATGATTTGAAATCATATCAGTACTAACAATATTCTCCTTACACAGAGGGCATATTAAATCGACATTGGCATGACCAGCGGAATGATCAACGAGACTTTCATAGGTCTGATGGGTTTCTCGGCAAATACTGCAGACAAATGAAGCGCCAGATACCTGCTTATGGACTCGCAAATGGCGAGACAGATGATGAGAGAGCAAATATGACTTGCTGCAATATTTACACGGATAGACACGCTTCCCAGCATGGGCCACTAGATGACGAGCCAATTTACAAGCAGTAACAAAACTTCGATTACAATGCTGGCAGGAGAAGGGCAAATTATTACTGTGAATGACCTAAAAGACAAAACTCAATGAAGATTCTATTTCAACTTAAGTTTCAATTTCTTACCTCATGCCGCTCTAGTCCCTGTTTGAAGGCAAAGGACTTGTTGCAAATATTGCACTGAAAATTCCTTTGTTTTGTATGCCTTTCGGCGTGCTTTAACATCTCCTCCTCGGATAGGAAAGGCTTCTCACAGTATAAACATAGAAATTTCGGCATATCAGTATGGGTGCGTTCATGGCGATGCAGGAGAGCCTTACGGGTAAAAGCCTTATCGCATGCAGTACATTGGAATGGCTTCTCTCCGGTGTGGATAAAATTATGCTTTTGCAGATCATATTTAGAAAAAAAACTTTTATCGCAATCGTTGCATTGAAAGCTACGTTTCCGGGTATGATTCAAGCGGTGAATATCTAAAAGCTGCTGTAGAGGAAACGAGCGTTCGCAATCTGGACATGGGAACACATGGGTTGCCACAGGGGCAGCATTTTTTGTAGGATCTTCAGCTCCGTCAAAATCACGAGGATCAATAATTTCAGTTACTATGGCCGCTACATTGCCATCTTCGTCTCGCTGAATTTGGGGAATTGAGAGTCGAGGCTCAACTGGCTGCGAGGCAACCTTATTCAAGATTCTCATAGAGGATTTGTTGAGGACTTTTGGTTTAGTTGGAGTGACTTTAGCTTTCCTTGACTGTAGAAGACCAGAAGTGCTAGCAGGGACAGATGGTGGTGGCTCGGATACAGTGACCAATCCCTCCTCCTCTAATTCAGCCATCAAATTATGGACATCATCCATGGACAACTCCTGATTGTTCTCCACTTTCATTTGATAGGTAGATTTAACTTTCGTTAAATTGGGTGAAGGCTTGCTTGTTGCGATGTTTAATGCGCTAGTTTCCATTACCTGCACATCTTCTATTACCAACTGGTTTGATTTAACCAAGGAGTTCAATAATTTTTTTGGTTGTCCATCCTTTATTCCTGCATCCTTTTTCATTTGGCTGGCAATAAGAGGTGCACGAGGTTTTTCCAGTGGCTCTGGCCACGATCCAGTCAATGGATATTGCCTTAGCAATGTCTCGGCACGCTTACACATCTGCTTGAAGCGATAGCAATGCTCAAACAGTAACCGACAGTCCAAGCAAATCAAAGACGGCATTCCATCGTCGTTGCAAACCTAAAAAAAATAACGGCTTTTAAAAATTTCGAAATTGTAGACGTTCTTCGGTGAATGTCTCTTTTTCTACATACGGCAAGGCATTCATCAACAAAGTGGCAACGCTAATCTTTGGCGGCAAGTGCTCACACAAAAACACACGCACAACTACAAATGCAATCTCAGTTTGTTTTTGTAAGCGGCGGCGACTGAGCACGCTTAACCTCCGTTAATTAATTGATTACAACAAAAAAAAACACAAACACGATTAAGCCAAAAAAGGACATTTTATCTATTGTGATTTGCATTAAAAAAAGTTAACAAAAGCATTAGCAACAGCTGTTTGGCTTTTGTGTTTTTAGTTAAAAAGCAATTAAACAAAAACAACAATAGTGAAGAACTCTTCCCCCACTCCGTACTGTTTAAGGCACAGAGAACAAAAGGCAGGGCCAGGCACAAGGAGAGCAAAGAACAGAACCTTTGAAAGAGAATCGAGAGAATGACGGACGAGTGCATAACCAGAAACTATGGTCTTCTCAATAATAGAAGTACCAGCAATGGACAAACCAAGAGCAATCGCAGCAGCATTATTGATAAGACCGACGCCAAGGGCTGTACGGAAGGGAGCAGTAGTGGTGCAACAGGAACGGCAACAACAGCGTCGAGGTAAATGCATATGTATGCATGCGCCAGTGCATGTGTATGTGCGTCTTTCCTTCCCTTTCGCACTTGCATTTCTTGTTTTCCTACATATACATATATTTGTCTTGTGCCCTTGTTAACAGTGATGCCAGAAGAATATTTAGAAAAATCGCCAGAAACAGCCAAGTACATTAGGTTGTTGTTTTGGCCAAGTTGTTTGGTTTTCCCCCTAAAACTAATACCTGTGATTCATTCTTAATTTGATTACCAAGACAAAAAGAAATCCCTGCCAAATACCAAATAATAATCTTTGATTTCGAAGAACGAAGACACTTTCTTGCTTTACCAAATGGTGTTTATATGGTTATCCCCCAACTATATATACATACATACATACATATATCAATCAAAAGACTTGGCAACCGATTTTAAATCAAACTACGATATTTTCAATTGCATTTGTACATTTTGTAAGAACTTAGATGAATGACAATATAAAATAAGTTAACCATATTTAACAAAGCGAAATTAGATCGATTCATAATTAATTGAGTACTGAAATTAATCATACAACTCTTTTGTCTATTATTTGGTTATCTTATCTTATCTCACTATTTCTAATCTCTAATCTGCTTCCTTTTTTTTTCGTTCCGACAGTGCTGTGGCAGGCTCAATAAATAAATATGTGGCCCGTATGCCCGTGGATCGCTACGCCAGTGAATATAATATGAATCACAAATATCGCGGTCAAGCTATCATTTTCAATCATGAGTTTTTTGATATACCCTCGCTAAAATCGCGAGCTGGAACTAATGTCGATGCCGAGGAATTGAGGAAAGCTTTTAAGGGGCTGGGATTCGATGTTTCCGTGCATAAGGATTGCAAATTAAGAGATATATTAAAATATATCGATAAAGCAGCCTCTCTGGATCATACGGATAATGATTGCATAGCCATTGCCATATTGTCACATGGAGAGCATGGTTATATATATGCTAAAGATGTGCAATATAAATTGGATGCCATTTGGCATTACTTTACAGCACACATTTGCCCAACTTTGGCCGGCAAACCAAAGTTATTCTTTATACAGGCGTGTCAGGGCGATCGCTTAGATGCGGGGGTAATGCTGGAGAAAAGTGGAGTAACCGAAACAGATGGCGAGTCCTCAATGAGCTATAAAATCCCCATACATGCCGACTTTCTGTTTTCATATTCAACGATACCGGGTAAGTGATTATTTAAGACAATCTTCATTTAGTTTTTGCAAAAGTAACAATTTATTTTTCTAGGATACTTCTCCTGGCGCAATACCACGAATGGGTCTTGGTATATGCAATCCCTTATTCAAGAACTAAATACAAATGGCAAAAAATATGACATTCTCACTCTGCTCACCTTTGTTAGTCAACGTGTGGCCATTGATTTTGAATCGAACGTGCCCTCTACGCCATTAATGGATCGCCAGAAGCAAATACCCTGCGTCACTTCCATGCTAACGCGCATATTGCGTTTTACAGATAAACCGAATGGCAATAAAGCTGGATAGGCATTGAAGCCATCATCATCATTGCATAGCCACCTTATTCATCAATCATTCCCATCTTATTCTTCCATTGACATTATATATCTGGATTACATTTGCTTCCCTTTAATTTAGTTAATGACTTATTTGGAGACTTAATCAACATTATGTGAAATGTTTTTGTTGACAAAATTCATTCTATTTCATTACATTGATAATTTCTTTCTCATATCACAATCGGTCACAAATTAGTTTATAAGAACTACTTGCCCTGAAGAGAAGCATTTATATATATATATATATTGATATATACATATGTATGTATATTATTTTGATAAGTAAAATAAAAAATGAATACAATTTTGAATGTTGCGGGTTTTTTTTTCTAGTGGCAACGCCTGGCATTTCTTCTTTACATGTATGCGAGTGCATACATATATGTACGTGCAATGGGCGTACAATTAACAATTGTGGCTTATTGAGTAATTGTGTAAACTAGCATTGTTCAATTAAGAATATAGCTGCTTAGTTAGTTGCAGTTTGTCTTTGTATAATGTCTTGGCTTTGCTTTCTTAGCCAAGTCCCTTACGCGTCAGTCTGTGCAGAAACCTAGTCTTAGTAAGTTACAGTACCTACCTCGATCGAAGTAATTGCCATTATTTGAAGCGGCAATGCTGCTGTCGTTTTTATACGTTGATTTTCCAGGTAAATGGACGAGAGTTTATTCTGTGCTAGACAAAAGCGACAAATTTGCTTGTTGCTTAATTCCAACTCGCGTAGTTTTGTTGTTTCGGCCATCGTAGAATATATTTTTTTATGAAAACACAAAGCAAAAGAAAAGAGCGTCAGCGTCAATACACAAACCCGCACTCAGAGCGCTGCCACTTTTTAGGAAAATTGTCGTCTGGCAATCATTGGTCAATCGATAAGTTTGATTCAATAATAAACGAGTATCTTTAAAAATTTATCATCTCTTCGAACCTTTTCTTAAAAAATTAGCAAAGTTAACTCTTTTGGTTGAAACCATTAGTTTTACATTGCGAAAGCTTAAGTCTCCTGCTGGAAAGGGTACACTTATTCTTTAACGAACAAATCAAAGCTGTATGATTAAAGGACATAATCCCTTTTAAACAATTTCATTCAAAAATTAGAACAAATATTTCTTTAATTTTTTTTAAACTAAAAAGATTGTGTTTTATTACAATTAAAAATTTTAGTTTTTATATGATATAGTCCTTTATAAAACTAATATTTAATGTTTTATTAAATAACAATAAAAATTTCTTATGCTTTATACAAAAATAATTTTCTTTTGAAGACTATATCTATATCTAAACGACTAATGTTAAATGTATATGATTTTAAGATGTTTACTCCTCGTCTTCTATATTATGTAATCTGCAGTAAATCAAAAACATACTTACATTTTTTAAAGTTTTAGATGAAAAGTTTTTCTTTTAGATAAATATATTCCATATACTAGATAGTAACTTAACGAATTGTTTCTAAACGTAAACTTATAATCATAGTAAAATATTTAGGGGATTCAACATCAGATTTTTTGTAAGCAAACTTGCAGAAATCGAACACTTTCCTCTATCTTTCATTTAAAGTTTCGTTTTGAGTTTTCATATGTATACAACATTTGAATAGCTTAAGCTTTATTTATTTAGCCATACCACAAAGTGAAAATGCTTTTTAATACCGTCATGTGTTTCTACATATCAACACATAATATTAAGTTTTTTTTTTAAAGATTATTTATTAACTCTGTTCACCAGCATCCCTTAGACGCGCTTGTGTTTGTTCCCCTATATCATGAATAACATTTTGTTGAAGTAATTCGTAGGCCTCGTATTTAAGGGACTCGTCGAAGGCATATTGAATACTAGTGTCATAGAGCATTAATTTACATTTGGCCAGCGCCAGGATGCAGTTGCGCAGACGGGCAATGACTTCCCGTTCCGGACGTGAAACTACTTCGCTTAAATTTTGTGCAAAACCTCCTTCGCCACCTTCTTGATTCTCGGCCTTAGTGGGCGCAATCCAAATATATCCATTGTTGCCAAGGATGATCGACGCTCCACACGGTAGATTATGGAAGTGCATTTTTCGCCGCTTGACTAAAGCGGGAAAAACTTTAACCAGAATTCCTTGTGAGAGTTTTCCATACTTCAAGCTGCGCGTATAAAGTGAAAGAGTGCCTTCCTCAAATATATTCTACAGAAGAAAAATGTAAATAAATTAGTGTAAGGTAAATGATCTTCAAATATTAAAACTTACCTGCACTTCAGCAGAGATAAGATCTCCTTCGTCTAAATACCGTCTCATCATTTGCTCATCTTCGGCTGAGCGACGACGGAGTTCGCCACCCGGCAAATTTACCGATGACAGTAGTAAAACCGAATCCAACCGAGAATTTGTGTCTACGCGCCAGCGCTTCTGTTGGACTTCTATGACACGGGCTACCACCACATCTCCTATCTCACCCACATACCGACTCTTTAGAGGCCGTACCGAAATTAATTTGTTTACCTTTTCAATGACGCCAGCTACAGAAGCCTTAATATTCTCTTCCTCCACAAATGTACCATGGCCACGCATAAAACCCGCTTCAGGCATAAGAATTTCGCCGGGGGTATAAATGCGGGGCAAACGGTCCTGATGTTCCGCGAGATCATACCAGTCTACACGATCCAAGGCCAGTCCTATAGTGGCGTTAATAGACATTTTGAAATTATTTTCTTTTTCGAATATCTAAACGAAAACGAAACGTGGGAAATGTAACAATAACTGGGCACACTAAACGCTGATTTGTTTACTGTTACAGGGCTCACTCGTATACCCTAAAACGGAAGTCAAAGCGTTTTCGGTAGGTTTGTTTGTCATAATATTAAGTTTCATTATTTGAATCAAAAATATATAATGATGTCAATGATTTGGGATTAGCCCCGGTTTTAATGGATTACGAGGAATCGACTCGATATTCTTAACTATTATGTATTTGAAAGCATGGTTTGGTTTGGTTTGAAGTATATAAGTATTATTATTATAAAAAGATAAATAAACTAAAATTTCAAAAACCATGGCTGAAGATCAAATATTTTTCTTTTATTTCGGAATTTAACTTTTCAAAAATATTTATTATTTAATCAATGTACTCATTGAAGTTAGGGTGTTGTAAACCCACAACAAGAACCAGCTGTTGCACCACAATATGGTTTTGTGAAAAAAACACCAAAGCGCTTATTTGGGTAGTAAAGGTCACACTATTGACCATCAGCTGTTTCACTGTTATGGGTGTTTTCGTTTTACGCACAATTCATGAAAAATATTTAGTTTTTTAAAAATGGATCAACCCGACGACCATTTTCGCTACATACACAGCTCATCATTACATGAGCGCGTTCAAATTAAAGTGTGAGTAATTAAAGGGTATTTTTTTAAGAAAGGAATCGTTTATTTGCTTTCTTTTCTTTTTGCATCTCAGTGGGACTTTGGAAGGGAAAAAACGTCAGCCGGATTATGAGAAACTACTCGATGATCCTACACTACGCTTCTCTGGGCTCTATTCGGAAGAATACCCTTCCTTTCAGGTGCGCCTACAGGTCTATAATAATGGACGCCCCTATTGCCTTCCCGTAAACAGTTCCTACAAGGCATTTGGTAAACGATGGAGCTGGAATGAATGGGTTACGTTGCCCCTTCAGTTCTCCGATTTGCCACGCTCTGCCATGTTGGTAATGACCATATTAGACTGCTCTGGAGCTGGTCAGACAACAGTGATTGGTGGCACAGCCATTTCAATGTTTGGCAAAGACGCAATGTTTCGTCAGGGCATGTACGATCTAAGAGTTTGGCTGGGCCAAGAAGGCGATGGCAGCTATCCAAGCAAAACTCCCGGTAAGGGAAAAGAATCATCCAAATCACAAATGCAAAGATTGGGAAAGTTGGCTAAAAAGCATCGCAATGGTCAGATCCAAAAAGTGGATTGGTTGGATCGTTTGACATTCCGTGAAATTGAGGTGATCAATGAAAGGGAGAAACGTATGTCTGATTACATGTTCCTAATGATTGAGTTTCCAGCCATTGTTGTAAATGACTTGTACAACGTAGGTGTCCTGTGATTGAGCAACTAGAGCCAATTGTTAAACTAATTACTTTTTTTTTAGTATGCTGTCGTCTACTTTGAGCCCGATGGTGATGCCAAATATAAACTTCCAGCCAAACCAAAATTGGTCTCTGTGCCAGATTCCGAAATTCAAAGGGTAATCTCCCAGCATAATATATAAAATATTTTTACTCTGTTTATAATTTACTTCTTTATCTTTTTATTTTAGGAAAATTTAGTGGAACGAAAACATCATCGTTTGGCCCGTTCAGAGCGTTCTGGCATATCGGATCGTGATGCTAAACCGACAGCATTTATTCGGGATCAATTACATACGATTGTCTACCGTCAACCATCCACATATGTCTTGAGCAGTGAGGAACAGGACATTGTGTGGAAATTTCGTTTCTATTTATCTTCCCATAAAAAGGCTCTAACCAAATTTCTTAAATGCATCAATTGGAAACTTGAGGACGAGGTAAACCAAGCACTCTGGATGCTGTCCAATTGGGCCCCAATGGATGTGGAGGATGCCTTAGAGTTGCTAAGTCCACAATTTACACATGCTCAGGTGCGAAAGTATGCCATAAGTCGTCTGGCACAGGCACCGGATGAAGATTTGCTTTTATACTTGTTGCAACTGGTACAAGCTCTCAAGTATGAGGACCCAAGAAATATTGTCCAATTGCACAACTGCATCTTTCCCGAAAGGGATGTTGTCCATTCTATCCTGGATGACAATGGGTCGCTGCTGGATCAAAGTAGCATTTCGGAATTAAGTGGGGCCAGTAGTGCTTTGCATAATTCTGTTATTGCAGCCAGCCAAAGGACAGGAGCATCTAGTGTTGCAGCAGGCATTAGTCCGGGTGCCGGAGGACGTGGCAGTCCAGGAGCTGCAACTGGAGATGCCTCATCTATAGCCTCTGATTCCACTTCGAATGCTTTAATACTACCCGAGGGCATTAGCATTGGCACTGTTCCGTCCAATCTCTGTACATTCCTTATACAGCGAGCCTGCACTAATCCTACTCTAGCTAATTATTTCTATTGGTATCTATCTATCGAAGTGGAGGATGTGGCGGAGTCTGTGCGCAAACAGGACGAACGCGCTCATGACATGTATGCCATGGTCCTTAAAATGTTTCTCAAGGTCCTGGAAAATGGCAATTTCAGTTTGCGTGGCATATTCTATAATCTGCGCAAGCAACGTCGCTTCATTGATGAACTAGTTAAGCTTGTAAAGCTTGTGGCCAAGGAGCCTGGTAATCGAAATAAAAAAACCGAGAAGTTCCAAAAACTTCTTAACGAACAGGATATGTTTAAAGTTAACTTTACCAACTTTGAGCCCATACCATTTCCATTGGATCCAGAGATTTGTATCACCAAAATTGTTCCCATGCGCACGTCACTCTTCAAAAGTGCCCTAATGCCAGCCAAGTGAGTACAACTGGTTATTAATAGTTTGGATCTGTGCGAAATCTAATTAATCTTTATGTCTCGTCAGGCTTACATTCGTCACATCCATAGCTCAGCACGAATATGTGGCAATCTTTAAGCATGGAGATGATTTGCGTCAGGATCAATTAATACTTCAAATGATAACCTTAATGGATAAACTGTTGCGTCGTGAAAATCTTGATCTCAAATTAACGCCCTATAAAGTACTAGCCACCAGTTCTAAGCACGGTTTTCTTCAGTACATTGAATCCTGCACTGTCGCAGAGGTTTTGGCCCGGGAAGGCAATATACACAATTTCTTTCGACGTCATTATCCTTGCGAAAATGGTCCATACGGTATATCAGCCGAGGTTATGGACACTTATATAAAAAGCTGTGCAGGCTACTGTGTGATTACCTATTTGCTAGGTAAGTCGTGAGTTTGGATTCCAAGTTTCTTGTTTATGTATTATCATTTTCTTTTAATTTTAGGAGTTGGAGATAGGCACTTGGATAATCTATTATTGACAACAAATGGAAAACTCTTTCACATTGATTTTGGTTACATATTGGGACGAGATCCCAAACCCATGCCACCGCCTATGAAATTGAGCAAAGAAATGGTCGAGGCTATGGGGGGTATCAGCTCTGAGCATCATCATGAGTTCCGTAAGCAGTGCTATACGGCTTATTTGCATCTTCGTCGGCATGCCAATGTTATGCTGAATCTTTTCTCGCTTATGGTGGATGCCACAGTGCCAGATATAGCACTCGAGCCGGATAAGGCCGTTAAAAAGGTAGAAGAGAATCTTCAATTGGGCCTTACAGATGAAGAGGCAGTGCAGCATTTGCAAAGCTTGCTCGATGTATCAATAACTGCTGTGATGCCCGCTCTGGTAGAACAGATACATCGATTTACCCAGTACTGGAGAAAGTAGATTACTGTATGTATTTCATTTATATGGGCACAAACGGTATTCTTACAAAATACCGTGAATTATTATCGTTTATATGACGGTTGCTGTCCCCGGTGATAACGCCATTTCATATGTAAGATATCTAGGTGAGATCCCAAGTCTTCACTTTGAACTAAAGGTCTATATTTAACCTGTTCTAGTAGGTCGTGAAGCTGTATATCTATATCTGTATGTGTGTATAACTATTGTGTATATTCCTAGAGATTAAATAAATTTAAATTCCGAAACTATGGAAACCTGTTCCAAAAAGCCAGTGTGGCTCCTTTTTAAGTTACTCGAACTAGTGCTTAGTGGTGTGGGTTGCTGTGTTCATGTAAGATGTTTTCAAACCGAGGAAACTCCGCATATATTTTTGCTGTGTGCCACCTACGGAGGATCGTCAATTATTTGTGCTCTTGCGATAATTGCTATGTTTTATACCGAAAAATCAAATTTGAAATTGGAGGCTGCCGTGAGTGGTATATTGGGCACTCTTCACATGATTACCGTCTATGCGAATATGTATCTGGCCGAGCATGATATTCATTTGATATTTTTAAAGAATCGAGAGGAGCACATTCATGGATTTTACGTGTGCTGCCAACAGAATGCAACCTTAGCTCTGTATGCGGCCGCTGTGTTTTTCTTACATTGCACATTAATACTGGATCTAATGTATACACATCGATTGAACAGCGAGACGTCTCCTCGCAGTCATCAGATCCCAAAGCATCCGCAAAGAAGTAAGCGACCATTGAAATTGTATTTTATTAGTATAGGAGTTGACAACTTTTTATCGAAATTCCAATGGTTCCAAATTCTGTCAACTAATATACTTAGCAATCGTCGGTCATTTAAACGATCTAAAGTTGATTCAGAAATCTAAAATTATACTATTGACGACAAAATGGCATAATTTGCAAAAACTGTTTAATATTTTAATTGTTTTACAATTCAACCAATTTCGTAATTTAATTACTTTCTTAAAATTGGATCCAATGGGGTTATTATAAAATGCACACAACATGAAAATCTTTACCATTCTGCTCATATGTATTTGTATGTAATCTTGTAATAAAATTTGATATAAATGAAATTGGGTAAACAATTTTTTAGATATACAACAACACCATTGAATTGAAAAAAGTAACTTTTAATATCAAAATATTTTTATATTACAGAGTAAGCAATATAAACTAAAAGCTCAAAATTATAATTAATTACTAAATTTTATAAGAACAGATTTCCAAAAAATTGATTGGAATTGTCACGTATATGCATACGTGCGGAGCTGTTATTGAACAGAGTAATAATGTCCACTTTGTAAACAGACAACCCTACAAATATTCTTAAAGTTTCAAGTAAATTTTAATGACATAGTACAAATGTAATTTCAGTAAAATATTATATATAGATTACTTGTACCAAGTACATTCAAAAACATGATATATATATTAAGGTTTTTTGAAGAAAATTGGTTGACGGTTCTGTATATATGTAAAGTATTCTTGTTCGACTATAAATCTATAAACGAAAAGAGCTCTGACCGGTTATTAAATTATATATTTTTTGGCGCTACACTTTTGTCAGTCACTGTATATTAACAGTTTTTACTTGTTATTTGTACGTTAACAGTTTGATATGTGTCAATTCTGTAAGTTAGCAGTTTGTTATTTGTCAATTATGTTAGCATTATCTACATAGATACGTAGGCCAACTAAAAATGACTTCGGCACAAGAAAAACCTCAGGATGCTGACCAGGATCGGATACAAAGACGTGTCAACAAGATACTGGAGACACGTTTGGACTCGGATAAAGACACGCTTGATGCACTTAATGGCCTTTCCAGTTTCTTTGGCGAGAACACCCTGAAAAATCGTCGAAATCTTCGTTCGCAGATCGAACACCGATCGGTGGGCATCAATGAGAATTTCCTGAAGGCGTTCCGGGAAGTGAAAATAACTCTAGATGCAGTTTGCAATGATTTGGACACCATGGCAACTTCTGTTCAAACAATGAAAACAGATTTGGAGACATCTAAGGCCCTTACTAAAGATTTAATCGAGCAAACCAATACAATGCAGCAGGAACGGGAGCGCCTGGAAATTCATCAACAAATAGCACAGGCGTTTCTGTCCCGATTTCAGTTAAGCGTTCCTGAACATCAGTTGCTCTATGGGACGGCCAAGGATGCGCCAATTGCGCCAGAGTTTTTCAAAGTTCTGGATCGGGTGCAGTCAATACATTCTGATTGTAGGCTCCTTATGCAATGTGGCTATCAGACGGCTGCCCTTGACATAATGGAGGAAATGACACTTCATCAAGAGGGAGCACTAGAACGTCTCTATCGATGGACACAGAATCACTGCAGAAATCTGGAAAACAATGAAATTGGCCCCTTGGTAGTGGAGGCAATGAGCCGGCTACAGGATCGCCCAGTTCTCTTCAAGTATTCTCAAATAGAAGTTTTATTATGGGTTTTTCTAAATTAACAATTGTTTACTAATAACCTTTAGGTATGTCATTGATGAGTATGCAATTGCCCGGAGAGCAGTATTAGTGCGTCTATTTATTGAGGCATTAACAGAAGGTGGTCCAGGTGGTAACCCTAGACCCATAGAATTGCATGCCCATGATCCCAAGCGATATATTGGTGATATGTTTGCCTGGCTGCATCAAAGCATACCCAATGAAAAGGAAAATCTGGCTTTGTTGTTTAAAAAGTGTGATAAACATGGTAAGCAAATCGAAACCATGATTATAAACCAAAGATTCAAATTTTTTCTTTATTATGATCTCACAGATATATCAGAGCAGATGCAGAAAGCTTTGTGTTACGTGGCCGATGGAGTTTGTCATCCACTTAAAGTGCGCGTGGAAACCATTCTCAGCTCGGAGAAAGACACCATAATATTGTTTACCATTTCCAATCTACTGCGTTTCTATCAGCAGATCATGAAGCAAGTTGTTCAGGGTGGCAGTTTGGAGCAGTGTCTTATCGACCTGCAGAAAAGTAGTGAGCAGATCTATCTGAATGCTTTGGCTTCTCAGGTGCGCAGTGTACTACAGCGTCCTGCAGGTTCGACATTGGCGTTAGAGCCACCACAAAGAGATCTGATACCACCGCCAAGCGTCGCCAGATTGCTGAATATGCTAAAAGAGATCCTTTCAGTGGCAACTATGGTAGATGGTCGACAGGCGGATATAACTAAAATTGTTAGCTGTGTCATTGATCCGTTGCTGCAATCGGTTCAGGAGAGTGCCGCCCACTTGCCTACCATTGATATGGGTGTCTATTTATTGAACTGCCTCTACCATATGCAATCCACTTTGGCTGTTTACGAGTATATGGATGAACGTGTTGAGCGTCTACAGGCGCAGTCGGATGCTCAGTTGGACACGCTTACTTCCGAGCAGGCATCATCTTTAGTAGCCAATTTGAATTTGGGTCCCATTTACACGATTTTGCAGAGTAACCAAACTAAAATTGAAACCAATCTTCTTAAGATTTTCATGTCAAAAATGGATGCTTTCCTAGAGCTACCCGATGTCTTATTGCTACCCCAAATACAGCTCATAATGTCCAGTTCTCATAGAGCCGCTGTTCAACGTCGGGCATTCAATGTGATTGTAGCCATTTATAAGCAAATCTATGACCGTGTCCATGATCCTGCCAATGGTTTTGAACCCGACCAAATGCTTCAAAAGACACCAGAGCAAGTGTCGCATATATTACTAAGCACATAAAGCGAAAAGGGTGTCAATTTATCTATATATGTATATCTATATATTATTCGTTTACTAATTTAAGCAAAAATAAACCCAATCAAATACGAAATATTCACTACTTTTGTGATCCTGTCGAATCGTCTTTATCAGATAGGCTTATAGAAGTTTATTAGCGCCATAACCACCCAGTAAAATATAAATCAATCAATCAACAATGAATTATTTGAAAAAAAAAAAAAAAACATTTTCAATTGTAAGCTCTGTTTTTGCCAGTCGCTTGCAATTAATTGTATTTATTATTATTACCGGTGCTATTAAACAAGCAGTTTAAAACATTAATTAAGGGAACATTTTTCAAAATCTCGAAATTGTAAACAAATTTCGATAAATTTTATTTAAATTTGGAGGCAATTTTCACGTCTTTAGCACGCGACAATACTTCGACTATCGTTTTCACCACTACCTTGAACTTTCCGTTACGTTATCTTACGTCTGACAGTGTTTACGTTAATGTCTACGGTGAAGCGCACGTTTGACAGCAAGTACCGCAATATTTTAAAAATTGAGCATTGTTTTAGTTGTAATTTGTGATTTATACAAGAGACGCCAGTTGCTTTCTCCTGCTCCGGTCCTTAATTTCAACTCTTTTTAGATGGTAATGGCGAGCACTGCGGTAAGTTAGGTTGTATGCTTTGTTTAAATTTCTGTCTGTAAAGTTTTCTTCCCATAACAGTGCAGTTCAATGCGTTGTTTTTGTGCTGGCAAAACTTTTCACCCTATTTCTATCTTCTTTCCTCTTTCACGATGTATTAGTATGGGTCTTTGTGTGTGTGCCTGCTTAGTTAGTGGCAGGTACTCAAATCAAAAGTTTTTGCTAAAAGTTAGCCGGGGCCACTAAAGTTTTGACGCACCACCGCAAATTTTACATTTGCCCAGTCCCAAAAGATTTAGATTGGACTGGGCAGAGCAGAGGTGACAACCTACAGTAGGACCAAAAAGTATTGACACACAGTTCGCAAACTGTTTTAAATACTCTTTAAAATAGGCAGAAACTTACGCATTATTTATTTAAACATACATATTGTTTTTTTTACACTTTATACAGCCTACTTTATGTTAGCATTTACAAAATATAGTTTTCGATTAGGTATTTGATGATGATAACCCGCTTGGTTTCATTAAAATACAGATGTCATTATGGGCCGCTGCAGCCAGAATAAGTCTTTTCTGGCGAAGGATATAGTTTTTTGGTCGTCTATTAAGCCTCTCTGAACTCCGATTTTAAGCTGGAAATGAAAGCAATGCTCTTTAACATTTCTCTGTACTTGTGTCTCGCTCTTCTGTCAGCCAAAGAGAGCCTGCAATTGCATACGAAAGAGCAAGTGAGCGTGAGTCACACAAACTACAAAATCATACAACAACAATTGCTGTCGCTGCATTCAACTTTTGGCTTTGCATTTTGTTATTGTCGTTGTCTGTCTGCCGTCACAGCCGTAATACCAAGCTTTAAGAGCTTCGCCCCCCATGCTCCCTGGGCCTGTATTCTTGTCGGCGTCCCTGTCTCTTCGTCCTGGTAGTCACAAACTTGCAGCACGTGTTCATTTTCGTGCAAAGTCACTTGGAATGCCAAGTTGAGTGGCAGGCGGACCGCGGTTGTTGTGTTGAATGTGTGTAACATTTATTTATATTGTGTGAATGTAAACGTGTTTGTGTGTGTGTGTGTGTGTAAGCATATGCGTGTATCAAAAGATGTTTGGCTAAATTTCACTACGTGCAATTTCCAGGAGTAGTAAGTACGAATGTGAGATATTTGCCGGTTTTTCTTTCACTTCTGATAAGAGATTATGATATCTGCGAATGCATTTTATGAGATACACAGTAAAATTAATTCAATGTAAATGTAAAGGGGGTTAGGTAACTCGTTCTTTGAATAATTTAAACTATGTACATATGTATGCACATACATAAATATCTTATATGTACATTTGTATTTGCATAGTTTTTATAAAAATATAAATTTTTACTTCCTTCTGATTAATTGCAAAATACAGGGGCAATAGAGTTACTTATTGCACTAAATTACTTGATTCTATATAATTTCAAATTGTATTCGAATTCTAGTGTATTAAATTCTATTGAATACGATGCCCTCCTCTAGTGTTATTCTATTGTAGTATCAACTTTGACTTCCTATATGACATAGATTTCATATGGATGGGGTATGCAATACTTTTAAGAACTTTGGCTATGTCCGAGAAATAAGTCGTCGTCATTCGTTGATGACGTTTTTTGTTTTTGTTTTTTTTTGGCTTATTATAAGAACCAAACTCCCAAAACGAAGGTTTCCCATAGCTTTCAAGCGACGTTATGTACGTGCCGCTTGTGCAGCTCCATAGATTGTCGTTGGGGTAATCAGTTTACGCTGACGTCGTTTGGTTCCCACTCTACCTCTCCTCCTATTCCTTCTACTGCAAGCATACACACATACATAAATATGTATGTTTGCATATGTGTACATATTCAAATCCAAGTGCAAGTCGTGTACCTACATGCGAAACTCTATGTAAACCGAAATGGTTTTTCGTTTTTTTTTTTATTTTTATTATTTTCATGAACCCATACTAACACGGGTGCTACTATTTCAGTTGGGTTACTAAACATTTAGTGCCCAGAAAGCGGGCTGACTAAGCGAACGGCAAACGACGAACGGCAACGACGCCAGCAAACTGTCGCGCCATATTAACCAGAGTCGACTCAGAGCCCCTTTCAAGCCGTGCCAAAAAGGGGCTCTTGCCTCCACCGCCCGTCCATCTTCTAGTTACAGTTCGCGCGGGCTGCATTTTCTGCTCCATATTTAGTTGTTTGTATTGGCTCAATGAATACGTACATACAAACATACATAAGCTTGTGTTTGTGTGTGTGTGTATGTGGCGTCCACACAACGTGATAAAAACTTTAAACATTGAATTGTGATACTTCGTCACTTGGTTGTAAATTGAAATAAGACCTACAAGTAACCAGCACTGTTCCGCCTCCTACTCCGCCACCATCTAACCTCCAACACCTACCCTAGTCGGAGCAAAATTCTATTGCAATTGTCAGCAAAATTTCTTCAAATGGAAGAGAGGCAAAGAGAGTAAAAAAAAAAATAATACAAAAACAAAAACAACAACAGCAAGAACAGCGAGAGTTTGTTTAGTTAGGTTTTTGCAGTTCTGTTCGTTTTATGATTTTTTAGATATTATTTATTGTTTATGAGAAGCACACTCTTCATCACTAACGTTTCTCACAAAAAAAAAAAAAAATTAATAAATAAATAAAATAAAGGAAAATAAAAATTTTATTCCTTTTACAGTGCGATCAGTGCAAATGTTGCTCTTAGTGTAACGGTTCCTCAATTTTCGCGTACACATACAATTGTAGTTTTTGTGCTTAATGTGTTGGATAAACAAAACTGATCGTTTTCCTTTAGTAGTATTGAAAAATATAAATATATACATACATACATACACATATTACTTACATAAAATATAAACAAAAATACACTTCAAAGTTCTAATCTAACAAAAATTCCGGGAATAATATATTTATGGTAAGTTTTTCTACAAAAGCACTTAAGGGAATTTGGTTTAAATTTTAATGATTTATATTATGATATTTCCATTACAAATTGCGGAATAACCGATGAATTAAAATACATGCAACCATATAAAATGAACACCAGCCAGAAAAACTATGCGTACAAGCTGAATTAAAATTTCGATTCAAATGAAATAATAAAAATCAAATAAAGATATTGTCTATATTTTTTTCTTCTAATAATTATTACATTAATTTTGAATTAATTCTATTAATTAACTACAGTTCTTATTATAAATTCAAAAAACTCTAAAAAACAACAAATTTCAACTCGGAAAAAGTATGCGTACAGACTAAGAAGCCGTTGTAATTAGGCTTTTTATGGAATTGAAGGTACTGTTAAATAACAGATAACGGTAATGATATTTAGCAGCAAGTCAATGGAAATGAATCCCGATTTAAAAAATATTATTATTGAACTGCCTGATGAGGGAAAAACGCTGCGGAAAATTGGCAGTATTGTTTGCAAAACACGCTCTTTTGTCCAGAGAGTATATACTTGTAGATATCTACAATCTCTTCTATAAATAAAGATCACTAATGATAGACATTGGTGGGGTAGATAAGGACTCTTTGTAATATTCTCTAGATATTTCTTCAAATTGAATCAATTTGTCAAAAGTTTTTTATAAAGATACTATAATTGTTATATCAAAAATAGAAATTGTTTTTAGATTTCTCTGACTTTTAGGTTAAAATTTAAGAAAATCAAAGATTTTCTTTATGAACTTAAAACGGCGCAAAATAACGGTTAGAGTGTCGTATAGTTTTATAATGCTTGAGTCATACAACGTGCAGAGTTGACGGCGATTACGTCTTCTTTTTGCCTCATTATCTGATAAAGAGAAAAAGCACACACATTGGGTATACTTATTTGTGCGGTTTGTTGACCCCACCGATGTCTGATAAAGATTCGCAAAATAAAGACAGAAACTTATGCACGAAGATCATGTCAATATAAAAAGAAATAAGGTTTTCTGTTTTATGGCTAAAACGCACTACGGATAGTATCCATTGAAAGAATGTCTAGAAAAAGAGACAGAGATGGACTCACTATATGGTAATTAAGAACAAAAAACATAGCTTGGAAAAGAGAAGTTTGGCTCATAAGTAAAACCGCACACGTAGAACAAATAAAAATGGTAACAGAACTTATGCTAAAATGGAGTGACAAGTAAATTAGAATCACTGTTGAAGCCAAAGTCGAAATCTTGTTTCTTATTTTTACCTATTGCCCAAGGCCAATGTACGTACGTACATACATCCATAGATAGATATGTATATCGGTTTAATTACCTAACCATTGTTAATCCTACCTATAGACCAAAAGCAAAATCAAGCTCAGTTAATGTCCCCCCTCTGCGCTCTACAATAGTTGTTAGTTTTGTATTTTTTTTTCAATTTTTTTTTCTGTGGTAATAATGAATTCAATTATTGTCACTCCAGTGCGTTAAGTATGCGGCTAAGGTATGTATTGTCTGACTTTGTATCGGTACATATGTACATATCTGTAGCTACATACGTCTCTATAGTGTCTGTGTGTGTGTGTGGATACGTGCCCAATGTGTAGGCAAAAATGCTTGTGCGTCACTTGAAATTAAAATGTTTGCCTTTTTATGCGAAAATGAAAAGAAACAACAACAACAACAAAAACACAAGTCGAAAAATTATAGCTTAAAAACAAGTTTTAAACTTAAAGTTCGACAAAAATTGAATTTTGAATTTAAACAAAGGGAGGAATAGTGAGGAGTATGATGAGGACATGATGAACTCTTTCCCTAATGCCAAGTTGTCAATACTTTGTATAGGCAAGTCAGAAAAGTTATTACTGTGGTAATTAGTTTAGTAGATTCATTTACAAGATTACAGTCTGTTTATAAGTTTTTGCATTTTTACACAATTTTAACAAAATAATCTTAACTAAATGATATTCTACGTTAAACAGAGTGTCACAAAAATGAAACCCATGTGTCTGTTCCTTTTAATGGGTTTCTAGACATACGTATGTATGTATGTTTGTATGCATATGTACATGTGTGTTCGTTTATATAGACGGACGTGTCAATGTCTACTAGACTGCCGATTAACACCAAGAATAAGTACCTTAAATGCCGTATTGAATCGTAAATTCCCTTCTCTGGTCTCCAAAATTATTTTATTATCCTATGAAGCTAAAAGAGTTTAGTTTTATGTAATTTTAAATTTTATTACACAAGTTCTTATTTTAAAATTTGTACAAAGCTACTTATATAAATAGTGATTTTAAATATGGAACTTCTACTATTAGTAGTTAAACGTAAAGCACTTTTTTAGTCTTTAATTTCTAGTAACAAATTAAGTTAGAGATAACCGTTTTGAAAGTTATACGAAACTTCTGTGTTAAATAGAATCTAAACTTCATGTGTAACAAGTCATAACTTGTATATCTTAAATACTCGAATTATAGATACTAAAAACTATTTACAAGTCTCTTAAACTTGCTAAAAGTTTTTACTGTTATTGACTGAAAACTATTTTTGAAATCAGAAAGATGGTCTAAGTTCCGTCTTGCCGAAGTTCGAATAACTTTGCAAACTGTCTATTTTAATTACTTATAAATTACCAGAATCATAAGGAAGTACATATATAAAAATAATCATATCGCCGATTGTTCCTATGGGAGCGATAGCATATAGTTGGCTGTTTCTGGTGAAACAATAGAAACATTTATTTATTTACTAAACTTAAGAACAAATTACGTAAGAATTGCTCTTAAAATAACCAAGTTGTTCATCTAAAATAATTTTTTGGCCGATGGTTCCTATGGTTCGAAAACCATATTTATGAGCGATGGTTCCTTTGGGGGCTATATGATATAGTCAACCGAATCTGATAAAACTTGGTGGATATGTTTAGAAGTATATGAAACTTACAAGCACCGTCTTTCGTGATATTCGATTCAAAGTTATTGAGGTTAAAGCTTATTCACGACCGATCGTTCCTGTGGGAGCTATATGATATAGTCATCCGATCAGAATTATGTCGAGATTTACAATGACTGCAGCAAAAAGGAGGCTAGGTGCAATTTCAACTCTTTAGCTTTAAGGGTCTCGAAGGAAGTTGCGTTGATCCAGATACACGGACATACGAACAGAGCTAAATGAACTCAGCTCATCAGCTGATCAAGAATATATATACTTTATATAGTGGGAGTTGCTAACTTTAATGCGAACTTCTGAACAAAATGAATATATCTTGAATATCTAAAGTGAATACAGTATTCATAAGGAACACCTAAATTTAGTCTAAATGTAAGTTGTTTCAAGATAAATAGTTTTTCTATTTACAATTCATATTACTTAAAACCTAAAAGCCGATACGATTTCCACGCTGAATCATGGTAATAATTTCATATTAAAACTATTTGTTTTGTAATTCAAAGAGATAACTTATATAAAAAGTGAAGTGTTGTAAGATGAAAGAGTTTTGTAGATTATACTGTATATACTTCTAACTATACTTTTCGGGAACCTTTTCGAGTTCTATTATCCGATTATAACCGCCTTTATCCTGTAATCGGATCAGAGCTGTCTATTCCTGAACTAAAAACTTTTATTCTTAATTATCTAGCTCTTAGTTAGTTCTAATTATTATTATAATTGTCGTCCGTTGTTCACGCGGTTTCGTCTTTTGCATGCTGTCTTATAGGGTTCGCGAGTAACGGGCATTGTCCTTTTGTCGCTTGGACCACTTGAATGTACTTCTCATTGTTCGTGTCAACGTCCAGAAGATCAGAGAACAATATGAAATTAGCCATCTTGAAGTGTTGAAGAAACGAAGGAAAACCTCTGTTTATAGATTCAACAATTAAGAAACTGCAAGGTTTTAGAACTTCACTTTAAATTTAACTTCAACGAAATTTCAATAAATTAAATGAAAAAGATTTCATTATTAATTGCAATTTGATGCTTGTTTCATAATTACAAGAAATTAAAAACCAGAAAAAAAAACGATGATTCAAATAATTTGTAAGCTATTGCCTAATAATCTGTTACTCGGCAAAAATAGCTTAAAAAGAAATCTAGTTTTAATCTGGATAAAAAATATACTTAAAGGGTCTTGTTACACGAATTCTTAAGAGATGTAAATGCCATGATCTGGATAAAGAATGAGGTCTTGTTACATAGAAATGTTAATAACAATATCAGCGTTTTAGGCTTATCCTATGGAATATTTTCTATAACATTCTATAACATCATTTGATAAAGGAAATGTTTTTTAACTTGGATTTACCGTTTTTAGAAACCAACAGCTGCTAAAGTTTGTCATCTCTATATTTAATCTCCTACAAAACTATAAAAAGTATATATATTCTAGATATTCACGGGGAAGCTCATCGGATGAGATCAGTTGATACGTGCGACGATCTCCTTTGAGTCTTCAAAAGCTGCCGAGATATAATTTTGTAATTGGGTTTCTTTTAATTGCAAGCATTGTTGTTCCGCAATCATCTTGATCGGATGACTATATTTTATAGCTCCCCGTAAAAACTATTGATCGAGCATAGTGTTGAACATCTAAAACTTTCTCGTTTTTCATAAAAACCGGTGTTTGTAAGTTTTATAACCGAAGTACACAGTTTTTTCAGAATCAATTGAATTCAGTTTCTTATAGCTCCCATATCGAAACCATCAATAATTTGATTGTTTTAAAGGCGATTGTTGCGGTTTTTGAGTTATACCAGAATTGGTCCTTTTAATGCTGTAGTTGCCATAGAAACATTCGGACGAAATAAATTGTTAAGCAGGAAAACAGTTTGTTCCCCAGACACAGAGACTAAGTTTACGTTTGACTTGAGTTTTATACTTTGCAATAATCAAAAGGACAGTTTATAAGGATATTCAAACTTCGTGAGCCCAACCTTTAAGTCTTAGTGTTACTTGATTTTGGCTTTTTTCGATTGATCTACCCTCGTTTCAATTTATTTAAATAGATACATATATGTATGTATATATGTATATATCGTCATATACAGTTTATAAACATATAGAGATATGGCCATTTAATATAATAATATATGCACCCCCGCAATATTGTTCTGCTACGTGATTATATTGCCATTCAAGAAACAAAAAAGTTTATAATGAATAAATCGTATCGTTTTCTATTTTTTTATTGTATTTTTTTCATTTTTTGCAATTCTGCCATCGCCCGCGCCTCCTCTTCTTTTCAATTCTCACCCCGTTCTAATTTATTAATTTCATTTTAAGATAAGTGCTAGCAATTTGATTTTGTTGCTGTTGTTGTTGTTATTTGGTTCTTAAAACTTTTGTTTTTGTTCTTTTTTTTTGGTTGTTGTTGCTCTGTTCTGTTCGGTTCGGTTCATTTTGGGCTACGATTCGTGCCCCGCCTTAAGCTCTCGACATACAAACGTACAAGTATTTGGTTGTTTTTGTGTTTTTTTTTTTTGTTTTTGCCTTCTTGTTTTTCTTTAAACAAATGGATGAGCCTTCTCTTTCGCACATTTGACTGGCTACCCCTCTTGCTTGCTCTGCGAGAATATGGTTCTGTGTGTGTATGCTTGAGTACATATATCGTTGTGTGTGTGTGTGTGTGTGTGTAAGAGAGCTTTTATAAACATGTTTTCGCATTAATAATACATTTTTATTCGCTAATTTAAATAAACCAGTTAGTGGTTGGTCATATAGGCGATATATTTATATACATATGTACAAACGATTGTATATAGTACAAACACCTGGGTGGAGCCTAAAAAAAAAAACACTGTTTTTGTACAATTGCTTAAGGTGTGAGCGAGGTGGAGGTACTAGTAGTAACACAGGGTGACTATGCTAGCAATTTTGTGTAAAATTTTCCTTTCATCCTAATATTTCCTGTGTAGAAAAAGATCGTTTGAACATGATTTGAATGTCTGATTAGAAGTACTTTAATCGTGCACGGAATCAAAATCAAAAGTCTCTACATTTTCCACTTAAAACCCTTTGATTTACTGTACTAGAATAGTTCTATATTTCGTCAGTTCAAAATAGAATGGAAATGAAACACTATTTGGCCGCCCTATATACGATAAACCAACAAAATTGGAACAAACACGCACACAGACACACCATTTGAAATGCGACAATTTCGAGCCACTCAAGTGCGCCACAATTTAAGTTGAAGTTTTGAGCAATCACAGCAGGAGGAGCTGGGGCCTGGGGTTGGCGCAAAAGCATAGACAATAACATTACACCAATCAATCCCATGCAAACCAATCCAACTCAATTCAATTCAATCCCTTGTAACCAGCTGCCTTTTCGTCAAATTCAAATAAACAGAAACCATTAGCAAATGTATCGAAACAAAAAAAAAAAAAACAAAAAGAAAAATTACCAAAACAAGATGCACAGCGGGATCGACTACTTACGTACAAACTGCAATGTGACACTTGAGATCTAACTGGTACGCCTGTAATCAAATCATAAATTTTTATTTATATATCTATAGATATGTATATATACATACATATGTATGTGCTGCTATTCTATTAATTTCCATTAGGGTCGCCGTTGTCGGCATCGATATCTAAAGCAAAATGACGCTTTCAATTTGGTTCAAGTATCTCAAAAAACAAACTGTACTTTGAGCTGTAAATTTGTTTGTGACGATGGTGAAGTAAGAATATACTACAAATATTATATATGTATGTATGTATGTACATATATACCAGCTGAACTGAAACTCCTTATTCTTTATCTCTGATTTATATCAAACTATGTATTTGGGCATCCCTCTTTTAACCAGCATCCCTCAAAAAAGGACAATGCTGCTGATGATGATGACGATGATGATGAAAACGACGACGATGAGTCGAAGTTAACGTCGAAATCTCACTTCTATTTGTTGTTGTGCGGTGGCTTGTCCGTCCTGTCTCTTCCTTTGTTTTCTATACCCTAACTCAAGGATATATGGATTTCTGTTGGTAACTTGATGAATGTTGCAAAAGTGGCAAGTGTGAGATGATGATCCAATTAATTATTCCCAGAGGATTTATTCCCATTTCTTAAGCCTAAAGAAAAGTTAGTTCAACTTAGTAAAATGTAAGCACTTTCCTTGAGTTACTAAACGCTCTCTTTAAGAGAATCTGCCGATTTAATGCCTTTTAAAGTTCCTTGTCATTCTATGGACCTTTAATTTTAAATTTAAGATGATTTGCTTTTCAAATTGTGATTTAATTGAAATCAGTTTATAATTACCAATAAACTGTAAACAATTCTGTTTTATCAGTCTTTTAAATTAGTAAAAAACAAAAAATATTTTAATAGCATAATTTTGTTCTTCATTCTAATTTTGTTTTTCATTTCTCTTGATTGGTCACACTAATTTACTATGTTAGTTACTTTCCGGTACTTTTTGTTGATGCTGTTAGAATTTAGGGTATTTTATAAGTCGCATATTACAAAGTGAACTCATTTTTTTTTTTCTCTAACCATTTTCCTCAGTTTTTCTTTCCATTGATATTGTTGTTGTTGTTGTAATAAGCCAAAAGAAATTCAAATAGTAGTCGACGCATATTTTAAAGAAATCATTTCTTGATTACGACGTTTGAAAACAATTTGTCTTTTACTCTTTCGCTTCTGCCGGTTCTCGAGTCGTTTTTTGGGGTACTTACTTTAAATATGTATGTATGTTTGTGTGTCTGTTTGTGTCTGTATATAAATGGAATGTATGTATGTACGTATTTATGGATATATTTATATATGTATGTATGTATGTAAATGACAGTTTGTATATATTTTTTGTATAGATAGCTCAAAGTTGTCTGACTTGTTGAGACTTTTGAGAAGCTGAGTAACTTTTTCCATTATTCTTGCGCCCATTTTGATTTGTGTAATTGTTGTTGTTGATGTTAATGTTGTTGTTATTGTTGTAGCTTTGCCATTGGCTTTTTGAAAACTCAAGTTTAAATTGAGGTTGTCGTTGCTGATAAAACGTAGAGAAAAATAAAGCAAAAAAAAAAAGAATATTTATTTAAAATGCATTTGTAATTCTTTTGTTTCCGCTTTTTGGCTTTATGAGTTGCTCATCTGTTCTTGTCCATGAATGAATTGAGAATTGGCAAGGACACACACACACACGCATAGTCATGTGTATACACACCGTTATATATACACACACACAAACATAGGACATCAGCAGCAGGTCAAATATAGTCAAAACAACACCTGTTGACGCTTACACACGCAGTATCCCCCGATATGCCGCCACATCACTCTCTCTGTCTGATACACACAGACACGCGCCCAAACAAAAAAAAAAAAAAAGAAAAAAAGGACAACAGACGACGCAGTTCACTCACTCGCTCGCTCACGTGCTCTCGGGCAGAAGAGACGGAGGAAGAGGAAGCCAGACGCAGCCGAGAACGTTGTTGTCGTTGCCGAAACTCAACACATGCTGGGAGTACGCACACGAGAGTTCCTTTGCCCTTGTGAGTTCCCTGGTCCACCGTGTCCCTTAACCCCGTATCAAGGTGAACGCACACACACACACACATACACAGATGCACTGAGAATGGCAGACGGTTTCCCCCTTTGTTTTTGTTGTTTTTCCCTTTTTGTTTTGGCTTTTCGGTTTCACATTTGGCAACATGTGCATAGGTCAGGGATCAGGACTCGTTTGCCCAGGACTTGGATGGTAGCCACTAAATATGCAATATAATGTAGTGGCCTGGCCCTTCCTCTCGCTCTCTCTCTCTCTCTGTCTCTTTTTCTCTTCGTCTCCGTTTCCTTCCATCTATCGTGTTCTCTTTATGTGAGTGACAGCAGAGAGCATGTGTTCTGTTATGGGTACCTTATCCTAGGTGTTGTGGCGTGTCACAACAACAGTGCCCCGAACTTACTGTATCGGCATGATAACAACCACACGACCAACAACAAAAACAACAACAACAAGAAGCAGCAAAAGAATGTCAACAGTTGGCTTCGTCTAAACACATGTTGAGTGTGGTTATGTCTAGCATAAGAATGAAACACCGTAATTTTAACGTAATTCCTAGAAAGTAGACAAATTCTTACCGATTATTGATTAACTAATCGAATATTGAGATCTAAAAACTATAACTGGTTTTTGTACTCGAAATAATATTTTAATAGATTGAATGTATATTGTAAATATCGTCTCGAAAAGCATATAAGAAAAATATGTCTTACCTTGTTGGTTTTGCTATTAATTGCCTTGAGAAGTATTGAAATATCGGAATCGGTTTTCTAAACGAATTTAAATTATCGAAATTTCTACCTTTTTGACTTAAATTTCTTTTTTGGTGTACTTATTGTTATGACTTAAATAAACTATAACAATTATGGTAACTAACTATATCCCTTTTAAATATAGTATCTATTTGTATCTATCTACATATATACATACCTAAATATACATTTAGGTACATATGTATGTACACATATCTTTTTAATCCATATGACATTTGCTCTCTATTAATTTCTTATCGCACTACATATGTACCATAAACATAAATATAACTGGTGAACTGGTAATGCCAAATAGTTGAGTTAGGAAAGTAGCCTTTAGAGTTTAGTTTTTTCGAAGGAACTCAAGAGGAATAGTGGGAATAAAAGATATTTCATAAGATCGCGATCGAAAGTGACATTGGTTACTGTTAACAGTTGTTGCAGATTCAATCATTTTCATGGATGAAAACTTTTTAATCAAACCATTTTTGTAAACATTTTTTAAAAGACATTTGTAGAAATCAAATCGAACTGATTTTATAAACATTTAAAATATATAGAAACAAGATATAAAGAGTTTACTCTCCTACCTATAACTAAAAGGCAAAGATGATCTATTGCATTATCTGTTGTTGATCCCTTCGGGAACTTACTTTTCAATCTAATTGAAACACAATAATGAATATCCTGGTTAAGTTACTTGTTAAGTTATTGTCAGAAAAGGTTTTGAATGAAATCGGAAAAACTAGAGTAAAGGACTGGAGTAATCCCCCAAGAATCAAGATTTGTTAAGTTGAGCTAAATGAATAAAAATATTGGCATTTTCTTTAAGGATACAGTCAATTTCAATCCTCCAGAAAGAAACAGTATTAATGCGTAGTTAAGTAGGTGAAATATTATTCAGGATTATGATTCATGTATAACCAATTATTAACAGATGTCTCAAAAATCATTTCTATTTCCAATAGTAACGCAGAACAGCTTCTTCCTAACGATAGACAGACAAAGGACCAATATTGTTTCATTTGAGCTAATTCCAATTCTAATTCAGCAACGTCATAAATCTACTATATAGCAAATGTGCCTTGGCAACAAAAAATCGAAACGCAAAAACTAAATTTGAAACCCCCGAGCAAATATCTTTTAACTACCTACCTGAATATCAGTTTTTGGTACGTCATCAAGTTCCAAGTAAAAATTTTTGCGTCTTGTGCAAACACATAAACGAACAGAGAAAACAAACTGATGCAAACAAAAGAAACACGTTATCCTTTTTTTCCTTCGTTTATAAATGGTTCTGGTTTCCTTTCATGAATCGAGGGAATGGAATAATAACAGCGCCTAATGCTGAAATCTATGCCAATCCTCGACGGCTTCTTAAGCTAAATGCTAAGGCATAAACAAATGAAATGAAAAACTGTGTGGCAGGAAAGGAATTTGTAGGAAAACTAAATGCTGTGTGTGTGCCTCCTTTATACCGTTCTCTCTCACTCTTTTTTGGGTGTATATTTTCTAGTTCTGCTGGTTTTCCTTTTTATTATTATTTCTTCCTTTTCATTCTGTCTTGTTCTTGTCGTTTTTTTTGCGCAGCTGCTTTTGCCATTTGCCAACTATCTATAGATTGTCCTTTTGTTTGAAGATTACTCTACATATATACATACATTTATACAAAGATAGTCATATGTAAGTGTACGCATACATTTTAGAGTTTTCCAAATCTGTCACGGAAACAGAGATCGAATTTCCATCATCATCATCAGGATGACAGGTGGTCTTCGCCCACCCCATTGGCAGGACCATTGTTGAAAACTTTCTTCTTTACTAATAATGCAATCAAAGTTAAAAGTGCAACCCTGCGACCGCCTGCGACCCTTACGATGTAAAGCTCCATCTCTTTCTGTCTCAGGGGTTAAAGCTAGCAAACTATTATTAAACAAATTAAAATGTCTGCCAGAGTTTTTGAGGCTATTGTTTTCTAAGCAAAAAAGCAAAAGGGTGGCGGCAATGGCCAAAAATTATGAGCAAAAAGGCAAAAGTATCTACGACAAATTCATATCTAGATTTAACAGCCAGCAACAAAAGCAACAACTATCGACTGACTCACTGACTGCCTGGATAGATGACTGAAACTTGACTGTACCTACAAAATATTTGAAATTCAAATCTAACTGTTCAGAGCGTCGTCATATTTGAATTTCCCTTTTGTGTGATGTGAAGTGCTGATTGAACGAAACGATTTCAAAATCTAAAGTTAGGCAAATGTATTTACATTTTAGAGAGCAAGGAAGAGTAAGCAAAGGGGACGCAAGCAGCAAGCAAAAAAAAAAACGCACAAAGATACTTTTAGTGCAGGGTTGCACACACACATACATACACAAGCACACTAAAAGACAAAGATACGCGGGGCCTTTAGCTCGAGTTAGATGTTTACCCTGAGATATGAATACGTAACGTCACAGGAAAAGGGGGAAATAACATTCAGCTCTGCCCTGCTTAACTCAACTCTGAGGGATAGCTAAGGCAATAATCATCATAATACATATACAAATATATATATATAAACATATATATACATTTATATGTATATATATATATATACATTTATAGCCTACGTTTGTCCATCCGTCTATATAGCAAAAATAATATTAATGAGCAAGTTTTTGATTACGCAGCCATTAGGCAGGCAAAAAGAGAGTTTGAATTTAAATTTGAATATGGGGAAGGGAGAGCTGCTGTTTCAGCTTCTGTTACGGTTACGGCTCCGTCCGTTTACGTCTCCGACTCCGGTTCTGTAACTCTGCCGCTTATTGTTTCATAAATACAATTTTGGTTTTATTGTCTACTTTTGTTACTGCTGTTGCCTCGTTTCTTTACTCAGTTTGTGCCCGCAATATGGCACTGTCAGTGGGTTAATCTCCCCCTTCTCTCTCTCTCTCTCCCTCTTCATATCTATCTTTCTCCATCCATTCCATTCCATTCATCCATCTATCTATCTATCAAATACTTTTTATACGCGAGAAAGGGCTGTTGGAGTATCCATCAGATACGTCAAGGGTTGTTCTTATTTTAAAATTGCACATTACATTAAAATTGAAGTACTGAAAGTGCTGAAAGATGTGCAAATTAGTTGCGCCCATTTATGAATTCGAAAATGAATTGGCAATTTATTTAATTGCTAAATATTTTAAATGTATTGAAAGTAAGAAAAACTTAAAATCCGCTCAGAAAAATCATTTATTTTATTGATTATTCGAACAATAAGAAAAATAACATACTGATTTACAGTCATTACTTAATCGAATCTCACTCGGATATTTCAAAAAGCAGAGATGTAACTGAAAGCCCACAATCCATTGATCTTCAATCTCGTTTCAACTTTGTGAACACACCAATTCAAATTTTATATCCTTTATTTTATTTGTTAAAAGAATTGAGTACATGCTAGCTAAATTCATTTTTAGTACCATCTTTTATTTGGCATGTAATTGTGCCAAAACCCAGTCTATATATATAAAGAATCCATATACATATACGAACTTCCCTCACCCACTCGAATTTTCTCTTATTCGAACAAAAATTAATGTCAGGCAGTGCGAAAACTGTCTTAAACTTCACCTCTTCAATTCGAGCTTAATTTGAAGTTCTCCATAATTCAAAATTTCGTAAGACTTATTTTTCAACGAAACGTAGAGAATTCGTTGTCCATTTTGTATTCTTATATACAAAGCTATAGTAATGGATATTTCGACCATTATGAGGACTTGAACAAATCGGAATCTCTTTTTAGTAAACCAAATAAGTCAACCACAAATTAATAACTATTTTCATTGAACTGAAACATCATTGAATTGAGTTTAATGAGTTAAGGTTAAATAAATAAAAAAGATTGTAGTTCAATCATTTTAATTACCTGTAGGATGAATGGGTATATAAAAGACGCTTAACTGTATGGGGAAGAACGAAGGACTCGTCTTGATTAGCATCAACAGACGAGTCGATTAAGATTAAGACATGTCAGATGTTTTAACTATCTATCAGATCAATTTTTTTGCTACGCTTAATTCCGTCCTCCGTCTCTTCGATTAAGAATACCATAAACTAATAACTAGAACTACAGTAAACCTTTTCTTATTTGGCATACCCAATAATATGGCCAAAAGTTCGTTAGAATCGGGGAATATATTTCGGAGATATATATATGTACGTACAATTTGTACTAAAATGCTCAGTAACGACATTGTGTGGTAAGAGTGAGCGAGGCAGCGATTAATTTTAAAAAGTTCCTCTATTTACAGGGTATACTAGAAGTCGGCAAGAACGTCTTACTTGCTTCACTGTTTCGTGCTTTTTAGCTGAATTATGGTACATTGAGTTAGGAATGTTCTTACAGAAACAATTGGTTAGTAAAACTTACAATTTAAAAATTGTTATGTCCTTCCAAAAGGGTAGACTAATTTTAATAAATCAAACGCTTAAACTATATAAAATACACAGAGCTACCATATACATAAATATCTAATAAAATGGCTGATTGATCGAAAATGATTTTGTAGATAACAATCGTAGAGATTTTTTTTATAGAAATGCGGTCGTAAAAGTTAATTTTATGTCTTTATTTTGTTAGCTGCAGGTAGGAATTTCACCTCATAGCAAATTCATTTAAAAGAATATTTTTTACATGGAATATCTACAGTAAGTACTTGGTCAGAATGCTGATCATCTCTACATTGCTGATCCTTTGATGTAAAAGGATTTGCTGGTTTTAAATATAAGTTTTGGTTTTTTTGTATAGTTGATGGATCCATAATTAAAGATAGGAAAACCTTTTAGATATGCCAAAGGATGTTTCTATAATTCATTTTCTCACACTATGCATTTCTAATGAAATTCCATCAACTAAATGACAATCATTGCTCACACATGACAATGGAAACATTGCCTATTATGGCTTTACTTACAATAATTAATTTTCTCCAATCGTGATATCAGTTTATCTTTAAAAAAAAAAAAAAATTTCTTTTTTATTTTATATTTTTTCCTAAGCTGCACCCCTAAAAAAATAAACCAAAAACAAAAAAGAGCAAACGAAGGCGAACAATGAAAGATTCCTAAATGGAATTTCAAAATTTAATCCTCACTAGGTACGATGGCTGTACCTTTCTCACACATATCTATCTATCTGTCGGTTTGCTCTTAACTAAACCCAAAAAAAAAATAAAAAAAAACGAGGAAAAAATCAACCTTAGAATGCAAGTTGATGTTGTTGTAATTCATCACCTACAAATCAATCATTTTGACGAACCTTAGTCTTCTCCTAGAAAAGAAGTATAAGATAGAGAGGAGAATGGAAGAAAAACATAAGAACGAGAAACGAGAAGCGTATAAAATGTAAAAAGCAATGCACACACAATAGATCAATGCTATCAAAAGAACCACGGACCAGGCCTAGACCAGTCGGCTGACCTTTTAACATAGACCCCAGAGCCAAAGACAGAGACAGCTATATAGAGATAGGGCTGGTTGGTTGATGAAAGGAGATGGAAGCCTGTCTGAACTAATTGTCCGCCTGTCCAAATGTCTCTTGGTTGCTCGTCAGCCTTTTGCGTTTGCGCATGAAAAATGTTTTCATTTCAAAGATATATAGATATAGTCTCTGTGTGTGTTTGAGTGTGCGTGCGAGTGTGCTAGTGTGCATGTGTGTTGGCACTTAATTTGTTGTTTTTGTCTACAAAGTAGTTTTTGGTGTGAGATTACGCATTTTACCATATGCAGAGACCAACCAACGGACCGACCTTTGCCCGATCTTTCTTTTCTATAGATTACTTGGTTGTTATTTTTTCCATCGATCCTTTAGAATTCCAATCTTGTCTTGCCTTGTCTTGGCTTGGCTTAGTTTACAATGCTCTTTTGATTAGGCTTTGAAGGTGGCCCTTATTCCCCCGACCTCTATACTCCCCCGACGTTTGCCTCTGTCTCGCTCTCACTCTTCCTTTTTTTTATATTTTTCTTACTGTCTCTCTACGTGATTGGTATTATTCATCACTACTTGTCCTGTCCTAGGAATCGCTGGGCTTATCAGCTAAAATTTGTTTAGGCTCAAAGATACTTGTACCTTTTTCTATGGTTTCTTAGTTTGTAGCATGTTTAATTTAAATTTTAAGTATGTAGTCTCTTCAGGTAAAGATATGAATTGTTGAAAGGTAAAATAAATACATTCATTTAGGTAGATACAAGATATTCGTATTTGTAATGTTAATGGGAACTATTTCCTATTACAGGAAGTCATAAAATACTCTACAATACCCTTGCAAAAGACAATAGGAAAAAGTTGGCAAAGTACGATGCATACATTCATATGTTTAAGTTATTCCAGGACTTCTGGGACAGTCAAATTCAATTTTTTTTTTTTTTAGGACTTATATTTAGAACACTATAGTTAATATAGTTAAAAGATTCCAAAAGATAACGATACTACATTGAAAATTGTCTACTTCAATCTATGATTGAAGCAAAAGTAAATTTCCAAGGATATATGAGATGTAGGTAACAAGGTAGTCGCATTAGCCAAATATATAACAAAGAATTAGAGTTTAATTGGCAAAGTTCTTTTGCAATTTCTAATTGCAATTTATTCAACATTTTCATGGCTGCCTGGAATATTTATGGAAAACTTTATTTCAACTAGACACTTGCAGGACTTCCAGTCCAGTCCTGCCCTGGAAGTTGCCAACACCCAAAAATAACACAAAAAACACATAAAAAAATAAAAATAAAGAAAGAAACCCATCCCAATCCAAGCAAACCAAACCAAACCGAAACGTACCGAAACTTTTTCTAGAGTCCTGAAAACAACAATGCAATGTCGATAAGTATGGCATAAGTACAATTCATTCAACAAATATACAGACGATGAGAAATGAAACGAAATGAAATGCTTCTCACCCCCCCCACACACTCATCTACACCTCCCCGAGTAACAGAAGTAAAACTCAAAGTCAAACCCAATCCCAATCCAACCGAAAAGCAAACCCAAACTCAACGCTAGCCAAGTCAAGTCAAGGCAAGGCAAGGCACACAGCTGTTTCATTCCGTTGAAGGTATTGGAGGTTGAGTAAAAACAGGAGAGAGGGAAGGGACCCCAAGCAGCCAGCCAGCCGAGTCTCAAAAATAGTCATTGTAATAAGAAAATTTTGATTTCATTTTTAGTATTTGTATAAAATTTAATAACCGCCGCCCAAGATGGCTGACAATGAAGTCAACGCCAGCGTCAACTGCGCTGCCAATGCCAATGCTCTCAACTGAAACAGGAGAATGGCTTGGGGTGGACAAGAGCACAGGCAAGGCAGTGGCAAGGGCAAACTAAAACGCTTAAAACACACAATCTCGTTTTTGGGTTCGGTTTGGGATTGGGATTTCGGGGTTACGCTTAAACTCTAAGTACATTTTAACTTAACTGCCTTTTATTTTTTTGAATTTGTATGCTCCTCGTCCTTGCTTGGGCATGGCGAATTGTAAGGCGAGAAGGCAAACCAAAGCCAAAGCGAACTGAGACGATGATGAGGATGATGATGGCTTTGATGGGGTGGTGGCTCATGTTTGGGTGGTGGGTTAAAATTTCTCTCTCTATCTTTCTCTCGCCCTTTTACTCTTTCTGTTTGTGTGTGTGTGTGTGTGCACAATTATAAATTTTTGGAATTGTTGTAATTTAGTTTGTTTGTTTGCCTGTTTGTTGGCTAGTATTTCTACTATGTATTCCTATGTTTGTATGTATGTAAGTCAGCATATACTTATGTTTGTCTGTATGTGTCTGTTAGCTATATACTTTGAATTTCGTTTGTACTTATATTTGTATTAGTGCGCCATCTATGTGGCAGTTGGAAAACAAGTGAGATGATTGCAGCAGACGATGGACTGAAGGACATTGAGATACCCTGCAATTGAGTTTTTATCGTAATTATTTAAAATGAAGTATAGAAGAATTATGAAATATGCTTGCTGTATGTATCAGTGAAAAAGAAGTGAGGCCAAAAAAACTTTTTATAAACGGCAGCCTTTTAATAAAGGTCATTAAAGAGCCTTTGTTTGTAAAGTGTAGGTGAAATCCAGTATTATTTTATTGGATCCCAAGGTATATTTACGAATTATTTATTTATTTGTTCTGATTTTGAATAGTATTTATTCAAAAATAAAGTTCGTTATATGAGTCAAAATTTATGTGATTTTAAACTATAGTTATCAAATATTTTGTCTTAAAGTTAGTAAAGAATACTAATTCATTTCGTTATTAGTGGTTCATTTTCTGTTCGATATCATTGGCTAATCCCAATATACCCTTAGTATAAGTTTCAAACATTTACCGTTTTCTAGGGTATTCAAAACTTTGCTGCTTTGCTGCTGCGGCTGCTGATTATTACGATAAAGCATAATGATTACATTTTTAGTAGCTGCTCTCCGTTTATATGAAAGGAGGGAGAGCAAGGAGAGGAGAAGGGCATTACAGCAACCAGAGTGTGAGTGAGAGTCGAACAATTCGCCTTGTAATTGTTGTTGTTCACAGAACTCGGAGTTTTCAACTTGTTGTTGGGATTTCAGATTGAGTTAGTTTTTGGGTAGCAGGAACATGATGAGGAGGGTTGCTCCTGCTACTGCTGCTTCGATTCACAGGGTTAACAGTTAGAGGAGAGTTAGAAACGTTCTTTCTTTTTTGTTCTCTAGTTGGCATTGGCTTGCACTTGATTAATTGCGATTTATGTACAATTTGTGTGTATGTGTGTATATACATATGTACATATGTATGCATGTGAGAGCGGGAACGTTTTTTTGTGAATGTGTGTTTTTGTGTAATTATAATTACGATGGGAAGGGCAATTGAAGATCGACGAAATAACGGTCGTTGACATAAGGGTAAAAGGATATTTATTTTATTTTTATAAAATTTAAAAAAAAGGGTTGGGGTTGGGGTGGTAACTCCCGAAACTATGCTATGCAGCTGCAACATTTTGCCAACTGTATTTCTCAAAAGGAAAAAAAAAAACAAAAATAGCAAAATAAATGCAGAAAAACTGCTTGTAAATTATATGGTTGAAGGGGGAGCATTCTATAGTGGGGCCAGACACGAAGCATAAGCATTTTTTGCCTTTTTGTTTTGCTTGGCTCATTTGGCACCAAACGTACACACACGCACACACACATGTAGACATTCGGAAAGACAGAAATGCTCTCCCACCCACTCACATTGAGAGTGATAGCGAGCGAGAGAGAGCGAGAGAGTGAGGGAGGAGAGTTAATAAGAGAACGAATAAGAGCGCTACAATTACAACAATTGCCGCTATTGTCATTACTTTTGGCCCATATTCAAACCTTCACATAAAGAGAGCATAAAACTGCTAAAACGTTCTCGCACTCTCTGTCTCTCTTTTGCAGGCCATGTTTCGATTCCTTCTAGCACTTCGGTTGTGTTATTGTGCCTCTCTTCGGCTTTGTCTGTTCGGCATTATATGAATCTTCGTAGCACGGTATGTTTCGGCGTGTCTGTGTGTGCGTTTGTAATTGATTTTATTAGTTTTTGGTTTTCTGTTGTGTGTTTGCTGCTGTCGACGCTGACGCCGACGCCGACAATAACGCTACGCTGCTGGCTGCGTTGATGAATTTAAAAAAATTTTGAATTGCCCGCCCTTAGTCATTGACTAAACGTGCAGCAGTGCGAACGCGCGCAGCGGCAAAAGAGAAAACATAAATATATATTTTATTAAGAATTATAACGGAACGGAGTCTTCCGTCTTAAACTAAAAACAACATCTATTGTGTGTTTGTATGTGTGTGTGTGTTTCCTTTCTAAACGGAGTCGGCACGCGCCCAGTAAAACTAACGAAGTGCTTAACAAGAGGAAGAAGAAAAAGTACAAGAAGAAGAAAAATTCCGAAATTGAATTTGCAAAACTTTTGCAAAAACTTCTTCTCTAAACATTTGAATATGTGTTAAAAAAAAAGCAAGAACAAAAAATAAATTTTAAACTTTGCAACTCTTTGGGATTAAAAAGAACAACAACAAAAAAAAGAAATAAAAAAACTTTTGCAACAACAAAACTTACTCACAAGAAAAAGGATAATCCAAACATCAAAACAAAATGGTAAATACGACAAATCTTAGCAATTCCATAGATCTAGATTCTAGATATATGAATGTTCTATATGCTTAAATAAATGTATAGAATAATGTCTAACAATATGAATCAGCGGATCATTTGGCTAATTTCTATTTTATGAGCTAATTTTTGCTTTGGCCCGACCGCTCCTTAGTCTTAGTCATTAAACGTCGGAAAGTGCAAAATAACACAAAAAAAAAACCATATACAAATAGAAAAGAAGAAGAGAAAAACTATATATTACGATTGCATATTATAAAGATTTGTGTGTTTGTGATTTTTTTTTTTTTTATGGCACGCATTCAACGTTCATACAAATACTAAATGGCAAAGCGCTCAAAACGCTCGTTCCAACGTTGTTGCGGGGCTGTGACGTACATATAAATTTGTCTTAATCTCTATTGCTTATTTCTTGAATATTAATTGATTTTTATTCATTATATTTATTGGCATCTAACAATTTCCGGCGCTGCTTTTAGCCCTAAAAGGAGCTAAGATTTGTAATTTAGCACCACATAAAATCAAACTATATATCTGTTATAGAATTTCCGCTTAGACTTGTGTGGATATAATTGAGGAAATTTGCAACAACTAAAACATGTGTATAAACCATAAACCACAAATTATTATCAAATATATATATACAAAGTCCCTTAAGTGCTCAAGTTGTATATAAATATTGATAAGTTTTTAATTTCAACTCATAAAAATTACATTTAGGACTTAGTTTTAATTAAATATTATTTCTTTCCTGTGGGATTTGATAAAAGATTTATATTAAATATTGAAAAAAGTCTCTAAAAATAATGATATATAATTTATTAGTTAGGAGTTGGAAAAAAAAGTCCCAAAAGAACAGATCGAGTCCTTATAAAATTTGAACCTTAATTCTCTTAGCTAGCTTTCTTCCTTTGAATAGTTTTCTAACTCAAAACCATAAAAGGTCCTCAATACTTACAAAGATATATACGAACTATGATTCGTATTATGCATATATATATGTATATATATGTATGTATATATATATATTTGGCAAACTTGCACATTTCAAAAATTAAGAGCAATCCCGATAGTTTTGCCCCTTAAGCACACTTAAATTAATCGTCTTAAAAATGCAAATATATACATAAATTTTATATAGACCAAAATTCTTTGACTATATGCAAAAAAAAAAAAAAAATGTCCATGTGTGTGTGCGAAAGTGGATTCGTAAATTTTGGCACATTAAGAACATCACAAAAGTGAACGAAAATGAAAAATACTCGAATACTGAAATTATGATTATGATGTTGTTATAATTAGAGAACAACGAAAGCGAAAAACGATTCATAATTATTCAAAAATTGACTTAAAGCAGCCGCCGCCATACATTTGAAGATGAATATAGATATATATATATATATGTATATATATATGATCTAAGTATACATATGTGCCCGGATCGTTCAGTTAGATCTGTTTTGGCCATAAAGATTTTAGTTATGGTTTAGCATGTGCTCCACTCGATTCATAACCGCCCGCCCGCCTGCCCTACGTTTCTGGCTATTTTTAAGTGCAATCCACCAATACAAATGCAATTGGAAATTACACTTAAAGTGCTTAATCACAGCTGAATGCCCGATATTGCCGAGTAGCGTCGAAACTTTTACACAAATCATATTTTTTTTGCCCTCCCTCCCCAACTACCAATCCTCCCTCCCTTCCATCACATCCTATACTCCATCCCTCATAATTTTTCCCGTGTTTTTGTTGCAGGGCCTCGCCGCCTAGCGTCGTGCGTCGTGCGCCGTTCGCCGTGTGTTGTGTGTGCGTCTCTTTCAACTTTATTTCCACTCGATTTTTCGTTTCATTCGTTCGAAATTTTGTTTTTCATTGAAAAACTGAGAAAACGAAATATGGCCAATGTTGCCTATGTTATTGTTGTTGTACTTATAATTAAAAGCAATGTATGTTTTAACTCAACGAACTCAGGCCAATTCCCAATACCAAATTTTAATTTCCAAAGATGCGAAATAGCCACATTTGCTTCATTAATTGCCCATACTTAACACGATATCGAATTGAATATATACATATGTATGTATGTATATATCGTATGTATGGATCGATAATCGTGGAATATATTATTATTAATAATTCTTAATCATAAATGTTTTGAGTTTCATTAAAACTAAACTGAGAGAGGTCATTCCAGATGACATTATTCAACGATAAATGTATCCAATTTGATATACATACATTGTATATATGGAATATATGTATAATGTATAAAGCAATTTATGTAATCTTTTTTTAGTCATAATGTTTTGAAAAACTTATCTTCATTTCTCTTTCTTTTCGGGGAGGGGGGCGACACAAAACTTTATTACATTTCTTTACTTCCGAAATATCAAGTTTACGTTGAAGTTTGCTGCATTCCGATGGTTATTACAATGATATGAACACATGATAAGCCAAAATCTTAAATCTGTTAAAAACAAACTTTAAAATGCTAAGCATTTTTAATCTTTGTTATAAATGTTTACTCATGATATGCAAAAGTATTTTGCGCATTGAATTTTTGTTTCAAAGATAAGACACGCAGCTAAATAAGAAGATATTAACTTTGGTTTGGTCCTTAAAATTGATTTTTTAATAACAATGGAGAGCATTTTCTGTTTTCGTATCCTTATCATATACATGTTATTTGGGGAGTCCTTTTAAAAGTCTGGACAAGCCATGCAAATCCTTGAAACTTCCCCTAATACTATAGTTAATCTGCAATCTTAAATCTTTCTTTCTATTTATGGAATCAGAATCCAAATACTATTCTGTTTTCGTATCTTTACTATAAAGCATTACTTAGAGAGTCCTTTTAAAGTCTGAACAAGCCAGGCAACCCCAAAACTTCCTTTAATACTGTTAAATAATCGGCAGTGATGTCTTTTTCTCTACTTATCATAACAAATGTTATTCAAAACCCTAATGAATGTTCATTCTTTAAAGTTTATTTTATCTTAAAGTCTGATCCAGTCTGATGACCACTGTATACTGTACTATATACAAAGCCTTTTGTAAGAAAGACGAGCTGACTTTTGACACTGATCAACAATATACATATATATAATATATATATTGTAAAACTGTTTAATCTTCTTTATATAGTAATTATAGTTCGATAACAGAGGCTTTAAATAGTTATAACCGATTATTCGATAAGTCAAAAGTGCAGTAGCTTTTTTAGAAACGATTTCATTAATTCCAATTAACTTTTAATGAATGATCTTCCTTGTTAGATCAGTCAGCCATTGCTATAAGTTTCTCTATAAATTACCAATTGTTAGTCACTAGCTATTTGCCATGTATGAATTTGTATATATATATATATATAGTATAAGTATATATGTATTCTATATATGTACATGGTATGTATATTCAAATGGCAATTATTTGAATTTAATTTTTTTTTATGGTATGCATCTCATCTCTTCTCCTTCATTATAGCCTGCTTCCTCTTTATCATTATTATAGCCATTCGTTTTTCTCATTTCACCATCTGGCCGACTGACTGAATGGGTGAATGTGACTACTTAATTTCCAAGTGCCATAAAAATATGTAGACCCAATCACATTTTCTATGGCGTTGAAAATCAGTTTTGGCTTATTTATTATAGCAATGCTTATAAATATTTAAAAAAAAGAAAGAGCTTTAAATGAAATAAACAATTAGGTTTATTTATTGGCACTCAATTTGCGTAGAAGGCAGTAGGGGAGGGATTGGCCATGGCAAAATGTGAGCCCTAAAGTACTCAATGCTGAAAGGTATTTGAATTGTGTTTATGGTCAGATGAGACTTGTCACTATTAATGAAAAAGGAGCCTGCCCCCCTTGCTCCACAATGTACATATATTAAGAAGCCGATTTTAAGATACTCTTGAAGCAAGTGGGGATATAGAACTAAAGTATTTTAGATGAATCAAGAATGTATGTATATATGAGTTTCAAAGAGTTACAAATTTCTAATGACTCAGGCTTGGGTTTTTATTTCCTCCCCGAATTCCATTTTAAGGTTCACTCGTACAAAGTATTAGGTTAATGCAGGCCGGAACTGTTTGAGAATATATATGTATAAGTATTTGTATAGCTTCAGGTTAAAAAATATTGTATGCAAATTCGTTCCATCACTCAGTTAATGTTTTTTTCTTAAGGTTTTCCTTGAAAGAAAAGTGCGCTAAAGCATAGACAATGAATGCATGTGTCCATCTATCAGTCAGTCAGTCAGTCAGTCAAACGACTTGAGTCATTGCATCCTTATTTGATTTTGAGCCGAAACAATAAACTGACCATCAATCAAATGTTTATTTCAATATTTCTTGCTTTTTTGATAATGCCGACCCGAAAAAAACTTGACAAATCAGTTAGCTTAGGACTTGCTGCTTAGATCTAACACAAGAGAATGTCTACAATAGCAGAATGTAATTAAATATTAATTAAAACATTGCGCAAAGACCACAATTTCAAATCTATCTATCTATGTATGTATGTAGTTATATATAAAGACATATGTATTTGCTTATGTATATATATCAGTCGACGGTCAGTCGTCACCCAAAAACAACCCATTGAAAGTCGCTTCAATTAAAGGCGATTTAAATTTATAGATACACGATTGCCAATGCAACAGAAATAATAAAGATATGGGAAAAGAGACATTGGGAGAAAGAAGGAGAGAGTGAGGGGGGTTGGACGGTTAAGAGATGAGTGAGGCCATACTATATATATATTTATATATATATATATATACAATACATAACAAAAATGTCTTAATTAATTTTAATTATTTTCAATGGGAGCAACTTTCAAGGCGCACAAACTAACATAAGACCCGCGATAAGAAGAGAAGCAGCCGGCAACGGCAAACGGCAGCAATTAAGTAACGAATTAATAGCATTTAGTTTAGATACATTTATACACACACACACATATACATACATACATATATTTGTATCTATAGCATGTGGTATAGGGGTACCCTTAGGCTTAGCTCATGTGACAATTGCCTTATAGAAGACCTTAACCCGCTCTTGCTACCAAATTACCAAAAACAACACAGACACACACACTGAAATAATTGGGGTAAAGTTTTTCACGCCACTAAAATTAGGGAAATTATTTTTTTCATTCCTTTTTTTTTCTCTTTTTCATTTCTAATGTTTATTTTAACCGACAAATGGCTGCAGATGCGGGCCTCATACCCTACCCTCTTACCCATAACCGATTCTGTCTTTTTGTCGGTGTGTCGGTCTGTCAGTTCGTCAGTCAACAGCAAGAACAACAATGGGTAGCACCATTCGCCCTCCCTCCGTACCCCCGAAAATTGAAATAAAAAGCCCATTAATTTATTTGTCTGCAACATGCAAACCAATTGACAACCAATCGCAATTAGTCACAATAAAACAAAAACAAGGGAAAAAAAATCATTGAAAGGGGAAAACGCATTTTCTTTACATTTTCTTCTCTACACATCTCTTTCTTTTTCTTTTCTTTTTGGCTCTTTCAATTTAATAGAAACTATGTATTTGGTTCTCGTCTTCAAGTCATAAATTATGACAGCTTTATGAATCCCATTGATTTCAGGTAGCTCCACCTGGTAACGCCCCAAGTTGTCGTCGCCTTCGACAACCAAAATGGGGCAAAAAGAAATAAATGGGAGGGAAGGGGAGAAGCGCAAAAGTCTGAGTGAATCTTTTTCTAACAATTAATCATCATTGCCAATACGAAAAATGTTTAAATTTGAAATTATTTATAAGTCAAATAGATATCTAACTAGATAATATCTCTCGTTGGTTAATTTCAATATTTTAAGCGAAAGATCGTTGTTTTGTGTTTCGTCTCAGTTAAGCTTGTTTCATTTTCAGTTGTTCCCTGCTCTACATTTTAAAACTTTAAGCTTGCGCTTAAGAAAGGTATAGCTAACTGTAAGCTCAAGATAAAAGGATAGAAGTTTTTGGTAAAGGACTCTTATAAAAACTTCTAATCTTTGAATTAATTATATTAATATATATATAATTAAAATGAAGAACTTAAAAAGGTTCATGTAATGCCTAGTTAATAGTACAGCGTGGTAGTGATAAAGGAATATAATTTCTAGTAGGTCTAGGAAATGAAAGGAATTCCCCAATTCACTTGGTTCAATAAGTCTTCCGGTGAGTCTATAACGCTTTTAAAAAGCTGGTTCCTAAATATAAAGCCAATTATTATTCCAAGAGAAGAAAAATCAATTAAATGAAGTCTACTAGAGTCCAATCGAAAATTGAAACTGGGATTCTCTCAGTTCAGATCGCCAAGAGCAAAGAGCAGAGATCAAGAACTCTTTTTGAACGTATTATTTTTTTGCTTGGCAAAAAATGGGAGTATTGGCATATTGGGAGTGTAGTAACAGTAAAAACACTCCTTTGACCATCCTGTAACCCACCCAAGAACACCCATAGTGTTACCGACAACAGTGGATATATAAGACTTAAAAGTTAAGCTCAATTAAGACAAGGAATTCATTTATCTTGTTTAGAAGTTCTAATGGAACATTATACAGTAAATGTCAAACTTCTTATTTGATTCTGTTGTCATTTTTAGATACCCTATAAAAATCTCTTTTCAAATCGAGAAAATCTATTGCTATTTCGATTTCTGCTTCGGTTCGTAGATCTGAAATCCAATCAATGAGCATTATTTGCCAATTAGCCGGATTCGCACCCTATCGAATTGGTTTTATTTTTTCTTAGCAAAATTGCCATATTAATCAGATCAAGGATGCATATGTTAAGAATTTTAAACCGAAAAAGTTATTTGTGTTCAAATTAATATTGAGATTTGCATATTTATGTTTGGGAGGGTAAGCAGATGCGTTGGTATGGGTATGATGCAATACAGAATCCAGTTAGTTGGTCAGCTGACAACAAAAAAGACAGAATCGAATTAAAAACGCAACTCCAAGCCGAACTTCTACCCCCGGTTTCCTTGGGTCTTGTCAACTTTTGGATTTGGGGTTGGGCCCGTGCACTGCTCTATAATAATAATATAGGATTAATATTTCAAAGTTGCCCATTGTTGACGACGATACCATCTTTAGTGTCTATCATCTATCGTCAACAACTGCGCAATTTGATGCCAAGGGAAGTGCTTAAAAATGGGTTTTAAATAGAAATTTAAAGCCACCCTATAAAAAAAAAAGAATTGAAGCGCAGTTAGCCGAGACATTAATTATTAAAGAAAAAATAATTCAATATCATAAATTTGAGTTGTTTTCGTTTTTTTCAAACGAATCGAACGAAGTAAATGAACATTATTAGTTTGCTGCTTAATCGCATAACCCAAATCATTTGTCAAGAATTAAGAGCTGAATATTTTTTAGTTTTTTTTCTCTTCTGTTTTTTGGGTGTGTGTGTGATTTGAGTTAAAAGATACAAATACAAAATCAATGCCAATTCGGTATAAAAAAAGCTGACGACATTTCGTTGATCCTAAAATCGAGACTAAAATCAAAGACACAGGAAATCTGTGCAGTCATCATGATCATGATCATCTTCATCATCATCATTTTCATCGTTGTCTTCATAGTCGGCGTCATCCTCAGTAAAATACTGGAAAGGTGGGGGAGTTTTACCTGAATGAATCTCTGGAATCGTCTGCCTTTTATTATCGACGAGTTCGTGCGATCGCATCGGGAAGGCATATTAAGCGAAGCAACAACGCGAAAGTAAAGCAAAAAAAAAAAAAACTCTAAAGAAGAAGAACTGACAAAATATAAAATGTATGTATGTATGTATATACATACAAATGTATATCTATGTATGTGTGTACAAATATATATATATATATAAACAAAAAAACGAAACTCTAACTGAAAATGTACAATCAAGATTAGGATTTAATAATTCAAAGTGAGTATCTTCTACTCCTCTCACTCACACGCTCTCTCTCTCTCTCTCTCTTACTCACTCTTTCGATCTGCTCGATCTGCTGAACGAAGGGGATTAGCTGCTGTCGGAACGAGTCTAATGCGAGTGTGTGCGTACTTTAAGTAAAAACTGAAATCATGTTACGTTTTTTTTTTGTCCCCCTCCTCCCCCTTCTTTTTGACAAATTCGAAAGAAATTAAACAAGCTAAAATATATCAGAGAGGTTGGTAAAGGGGGGATCTATCGTATGGATGGGGGTATGAAGGGTGTGCCTATGTCTTAGTGCGTTAGTATCTGTATCTGTATGTGTATGTGTGTGAGTGAGTGCGATACGAAAGGAAGTGGTGGCAGGCAGCAATGCGCAAGCGTTTCGAGCTATTAAAATACAGAACACACCCAAAAATATTTTAACGACAAAAAAAAAACAATCAAAATGAAAGAAAAGAGAGAAGAGGATAGGCAAGGAGAGAAGAGAAGACAAGAGGCAAGTCAACGAAGAAAGACGAACGACAAATGATCATGATGACGACGATGACAAAAGCCAGTCAGAAGGAGAGGAGGAGAGTAAGTAGAAGTAGAGAAGATATCGGGGTGACAGCGCGATTTATGCTCAAATTGTACGCGTTGATGCATAAGTTATGACGATGATGATGATGCCTATACAAAAGTATCTCACAGATACATATGCACATGAGCATGCCATATGACAAAAGACATCAAACTGCGAATTAAAATGCTCCCTACCATAACAGCCAGCTACTCCACATAAAAGACAAAAAGGATAAATGGCCTTCATGGAGAAGCATATCACACAGCTGCGCACTGTGTCATTATTTCAATAACTGGTTATATTTAACACAGATGCGTTAACAGCAAACTTCTTTGGCTCTCTAGGGTTGTTGGTAATAATCAAAGGGGAATTATCATACATTACATTGAGATACTAAACAATTGATATACATATAAGAAAATATGAATCCTTATTACCACATGATGGTATTAATATTAGCTTTGTCCTTGAAAAACTAAAGATTATTCGTTTTGTTAATATTTCTATTATGGTATAGTTATTATACACTTATATGTATGGACTCTATTATCTCTATACTATATTATACTCTACTATTCTATTAGAAATTTCTTTATAAACTGCAAAACAGCATTTCACTCTCTTTTTAATGGTAAACAATAGGTTTTAACATGAATTTAAAATAGATCACTTCTTGTTTCGAACAGTTTAAAAGAATCTTTTAAAAACTTAAAGTACTTTTACCATAATATCATATGAATACATAAATACATGCAAATATTCTTATTAGAATCTATTCTAATGTTCCTCTAATAAGCATCTTTTAAAAACTAAAAGCTATAGTTTCATAATCCCATACACACAAGATCTCTTCTAACTTCTGGTACATTGATAAACAATTGTTTATAATGTATCAGAATATTATAGTTAGGTTAAGGATTTAAACTACAAAATGGCTTAAATAACTGTTTAAGAGCACCATAAGTTGGTTTTTAAGATCCAATTCTGAAACTTTATTGATGGATGAATGAATACTCACCTAACTTTAACTAAGCAAACTATATTTCCAAACACATTCTTTGATAAGAAAAGATCTAATTGATAGATATTATATAAAGGATTATATATAGTTTTTGCAATTGCATATAAATTTTCTTGAATATCTACACAATTATATTTCAAACTTGGCTAAAAACGAATAAAATAAACAAAATTCTGATTGAATAGTCAATGAAATTTAAGCAACAACAAATTAGCATATTTATTTATATATATATATATATATAAATCTTGATGTGAACATTATGATTCATGCATCACAAATGCGAGAGAAATAACTCAAGGAGCAATGAGAGGGTGGGTAGGTGGAGAGAGAGAGAGAGGGAAAATATTAGGGTGCCAGACGCCGGCGCAGGCGCAGCAATTGTAGCGATTTTGTGGTCCAATTGATATCAGAGGTCGGTTTTCATATTGCATTTTATATAATATAGATTTTGACCGGTTGCTGCTGGCGTTTTTGTATTTTGGGGTTTATTGTTGTTGCTGTTGTTGTTGTTATTGTTGCCTGGCTAGATTCTAGATACCCACCGTTGCGTCCAGGTGTGCACTACATATGAAAATAAAAAAGAGCAAAGAAAAATGTGCAAGCTGTGTTCAAATTATACAAAAGATATATATAAATATATATGCAATAGTTGTTGGACTATTTTTTTTGTGTTAGCGGTTTGACCAAATGCCTTGGGCATTTGTCACCTAACAGCCAAAAAGGCAAAAAGAACTTATAGGCAGCAACAACAACAAGAACGACAACTTAATTAACGCCATCTATCACATGTCTCTTACCCTACATTGGTAGTTCTTAGACTTAAATTTTTATAAGCCCCTCTAAACGATGCAATTAGCAATTAAATTTCAGTTCAATTTAATGCAAAGAAAAGTCAGTTGACTTATTTATCAATTATATAGACACAAGGTGCGTCGAGTAGATAAACAAAAGAGCTCAACATACACACACACACTCGCATATACACAAATTATGTGTAGCCTTAACAATTTGTTGTTGATTTAACAGACATAGAAACGAAAATCACTCCCATGACTTTAATTACAATTTAATATTTATTTAGTTCGATAAGGCAGCGGCAAAAAGGTAATTATTGTATAATGTTGAATATATACTTATGACTACACCTAGCCTTACACACACATGCAAACATACGAGTATATACATATATACTATATAATATATAAATGCGAGTATATAAGGGACCATCAATTGGAGGAGGGTAACGATTTTCTTGTGTAAATTTACTTAACTTCGTCACTGATACCAATTTTATAACATGGTTAATTAAAATTTAAATCTTATGTGTTGTATGTAAATGCTGCTTAAGTCATTTGTACATATATGTATCTATATATATACAAATATATAAAGAAGATATCAGCAGTAGTTTATACTATAGATAGGTCTTTATCATACACAATACTGATAATCAGGCTAATATTTAGCAAATGTTTTTTATTAAACTGAAGTTTTAATGAAGTTAATTGTACTTTAAACGAATAATAATGAGTTAGTGTTACTACTAACCTTTTTAGATAACGATAAGATTCGAAAAACCATTTTCTTAAAATAAAAAGTAAAAATTTTCAAGTTAGAAGCGAAATTTTTAACTTGTTATCTTTTTTGAGGTTAAGAAGAACCATCTGGTTTATAGAACACTATACCGAAACACTGTAAAATCTTTTGAAATTCAAAACTAAAACGATTTTAATGTGAATCTAAGGATTAAAAATTGAATCTAAACTTTGATCCATTTGTATTCAACACTAAATAGATTTAAACTTGAATCTAAACTTTAATTTATTTATCTAATAATTCTTAACTATAATATGATCTAAATCTAAACAGTACTCAATTCAAGAAACCCTTTCTACTTAATTAATTAGTCACGTTACCATCACTAAGAATATAACTAGCTAAATACATAGAAATCCGCTCCTAATTTTATTACATTGTTTATTTTGTTTTTCTTTCCTTTTCTTGCTAAACTTTACATAAAACTAAAACTACGGAAAAGAGTTGTAAACTATATAAAGAAGGCGTCACCAGGTCAGGTAAAAATGCCTTTGGGTGCGTTTCGTTTCGTTTGGTTTGGTTTGGTTTTTCTTTCTTCTTTTTTATCAGAGAATTAGTTAACACTTTTGTTTTTTTTTCCCTCTCTTGTTATAATTGTTGTTTTTGTGGGGCATAATTAAACAATTTCTTATACGTTATGCGCATTTAATTTAATTTCTTTCTCATTTGGCTTTAGCCGACCGACCTAAAGATGATAAGCCCATAAACACGCCTAAGTAAACATTTAAATTGCCGATTGCAAAATGCAAAATATATACCTAACATATATATATATATATACATATGTATGTTCAACAACGATAAGAAGATTACACTAAATGCTTCGTTGAAGTTTCTTTAAAAAAAGGCAGCTGCATTTATTAAGTGTGTGATCTAATTCTAATTCCGTTTCCCACAATGTGACAGGGCATTGGTAACAAGGATTAATATTTAGCCAAAATGTAATTGTGCAAAAGAATCAAAAAGTATCTAAGAGATAGAGAGGAAGAGAGAAGGGGAGATATATATACACATGTGGTACAACAACGTGATTTACAAATATGCCATATCCACATATATATATACATATCTGTATAATGCGAACAGAACCAAGTACAAAGACTTGAACGCATGCAGAAAATGAAAGAGAGAGAGAGAGAGGGAGAAAAAGATATACACAGATACAGATACAGAGATCTGACAGATACACATAAGTTTTTGTCTTGCTGACAAGCTCAAGCAATCTGCGTGGCTACATTTTCATATTCATATATGAACAATTTTTATTTAATTCTTTATTTTTTTTTTTTTTTTTTTCCTTCGAACAAACATTCATGTTAATTAATGCCATGGCGCATAACTGAAATACCAATTCAATGAAATGTAAGTAGCTCATTGAGGAACTGAACTGTAAGGACAAGATGTAAGATTTCAAATCAAATGGAATCTATATACTTGTATCTAAAGATACTTTAGGGAAACATTTGTGGTGACCTAAATGAGTTTTGATTAATAAGAGATTCCTTTTGTTCTAGTCAAAACTGATTACAGACAGTTTCTTGGTGCTTACTTTGTGTAGAAAGATCAGATACAAAGATATATATGTATATATGGATATGTAGTACATTATAGCTTCGCATTGTAGGCGGTGGCGATGGCGAAGCGGTAGCTGCCGCGTTGGTTTGGGGCTCAATTAAAACGCTTAGAGCGCTTCGAGAGTTTATGCGTCAATTCGTCAGATATAACTCGATTCCATTCGATACAATACGAAACGACTCGTTCGAAACTTTACCGACTTGACTTGAGTCGACTCTGACTCTTTGGCTTGCTACTTAAAGATACATGCCACATACTCTTACTACAACAACAACTACTACAACTACTACTACTAACACATGTACACGCATCGCCTCTCGCATCGATCGGCGGCGAATTGTATAGTCAGTCGGTCGGTCTGGCCATAGATATAAATAAGCGATACGTGTAATTCGGGTCACTAACCGTTAACAATAAATTTCATTTGTTTAAAAAAGTTTGCCCCGAGGGTGATGAGAGTTCCGGGGGGCAGGGCGAGCCGGGAGAGTAAGATGGAGACACAAGAGCAGCCTGTAAAATAATATTGCTATAAAAAAAAAAAAAAAAATGAAAAAAATTGACATCTGATCATTTGTAATTATTATTGCGCATTGCGACATGACATGGTAGCGGCGGCGGTGGTGGTGGCGGGTGGAGGCGGCAACGGTGGTGCTACTGCCCTATGGCAGCTACTTGTGCTACTCTTTGGGGCGTGGCTTTGGCATACGATATTATTTGCCATGCCATTGGCGCACAAATCATTCTAAATGTAGCTATAGATGCCCCTTGATTTTTTTATTCCCTTCCCTCCCTCCCTCCTCCATCTCTTTTCAATCTAATGATAATCACTCGGCCATAATTTACATTTGCTTAGATTTCGATTTACTTGTAAAGTTCGTTCAACTCTTCGTCTTTACCCCGCTTACTCCGAGACCGTCATGGGCATCTCTCCCTTCCCTCCTCCTTCAATTCCCTTCAATCAATCTTAGATTCAGCTTGGGGAACAATTAAAGCCAAATACTCGAAAAAAAAAAAATAACTTCGAGACGGGACGAGACATGAGATGAGGCTTTCTTTTTACTTACTTTACTTCAAGTGGAAGAGTTTCGTTTCGTTTTGGGTTTTTATATTATTATTTTTTTTGGTTTTGTATTTTTTTTTTTATTTTATTTAAGACCAAGTTAAATGGAACCAGAAATTATTTTGAACGCCTTCAAGTGCTACAGAAAAACGAGAAATATTAGAGAGAGAGAGAGAGAGAGAGAGGAGAGATGAAGAGAAGTCAAAGTTGTGGCACAATCATGACTTGATGCGATTATAAAACCAAAGAAATATAATGCTCAATAGAAATAGAAATAGAAATTAGACACACATACACGGACACACAAACACAGATACATACATACACACACATACTTATATCCATCCGTATATCCATATTCAAATGAATTTTATTTTTTTTGGAAAATGACTAAACCAAAAATGCGGCGAGTGCTTAGAATTGTGTGTATCTTGTTGTTGTTGTTTTCCTCTTTTTATTTTTTTATTATTATTATTTTTTTGGGTCTGGGTAAGAGTTATAATAATAATAATAACAATCAAAAGTTTGAAAACCAAGTGAAATGCTTAAGAGTAGGAGACACAGACCCCAATGGCTGTTAACCCACATCAAGAAAAAATATCTCAACATGCACAGAGACACACACACACACGCACATAGATATAAACATGCATACACACACACACTTACATGCATACACAAAAGTATTGTATGTATGTATAAGTTTTATACAATTAAGGAAACTTTTTGTACAGCAAAATGAAACAAAAATTGAAATTTCAAATGGGACAACAACAACAACAAAAAATGTCATTGCAAATGAGTTATTTATAAGGAGTGGAGAGAGAGGGAGAGTAAGGGTAAGAAAGAGAGAAAAAGCTGTTAGTCAAATTCAAGGCAAGGCTGAACTGAGAAGAAAGGAAAGGGTATCAATTGAAATCATCTCACTGTTAAAATTTATAGCATACTTAGGAAAATTTTTGATATATTTTTGGATTTTTAGTTTATAAGAAAGTATCCTATATCAGGTTCACTCTCGGAACTCAGTCCTTTGTCATAATAAACCAATAAAAAAGTAAATATTTATGTTCTAAAAGAAGTTTTAAAGCTTTATTCCAACATAATTTATAGAGACTTCTTCTAAAAAGTTATTTTTAATTTTCAAAAAATTAAATATGCCTGTTACTTAACATTGACAACTAACTTTAACTTTAAAGTTGTTGATAATTTAAAGCCCATCCGTTTAATATTGTCGTATGTATGTATGTATGTATATCGCTCTTTCAGTCTAACGTTGACATTTCAGTTGAGTTGGTAAAGGACAGATATATCTATGTATTTAGGAAGTTTTACTGACGCAGCGAAGAAGTAAACAAATTATGTTTTATTAGACTGAATAACATAATATATCCTTAAGTATTTTTCCTTATTTCTATCTTAGAGCCAAAAAAAACTATTAAATAAGTTTTTTTCAATAATTCATAGGCCATTATTTGGATTTATCTAAAGTTTGTTGTTTGGTTCTATGTATATTAATTTCTCGATTATGATTTCGATATCTTTTTTATGGGTTTTAGTTTAATATCGTTTTACATATGTATGTATGCATGTATATATAATATCAGTTTTCTGTTTCCTTTAATTGTCTATTTTACGATTCAAAACGCTCGCTAACAGAGTTGTATTTATGTGGTAAGATTCATTTGAATCATCATCATAAAACAATAACAATCAAATATGACCATATATAGGGAGAGGCTACAATTTGATCTACGTAGGAACACATACATAAATACATATGCATGTACATACATACATACATACATGTGATCTTATGTGCGACGAAAGAAAGGAGAGAGAGAGAGAGACAGAGACGTAGACAAGGCAAGGAAATGGCAGTAGTGTAATGAACTTGTTGTCAGTCATAATGTTTTTAGGGTGTGGGCTCTCAAGAAATCCAGCCACAGACAGAGATATAGAAATCTAAGTAAATCGAAATGCGAGCTCTTACTCTTGCTTTAGCTTTGGCCCTGGCTCTGCTCCATTTGTTTCCCACTAGACCAAGCTAAAGGTAATCCATTTGTCTCCGACTACTTGCTGATATCTTTTGGGTAACTGTCACAGACAACAATAATAGCAGTAAAAACTATGCGCAGCTGCGCTATACCTAACCTGGATTTGCTTTTCGGGGGTTTGCGTTTTGTGGGCTGCGGCTGCTGCTGCTGTCGCTGCCGTCGTCGCTGCTGACTAATGAAAATACAACAATAATTTAGTTTGTTTGAAGTCGGGGTACCTACGCATGAGCAGCAGCGGCAACAGCAGCTTAAAGAGTGTGAGAGAGTGAGAAGCCAATGCTGATGTCGATGCCAAATGCCTGGCAATTGTCACAAACGCAATTTGTCGTGAAGTCGATGAACTCTCTTGTTGTCTAGCCATTACTCTTTGTTTTTGGCTGGCATACCCTTTACCTCTTTAGTTAAAAGAGAGTATGCCTAATGTATACAGTTCTTTATGCAATAAAGAATAGTTTGTTGCAAAAATAAGACACACCTCTGAAACGATAGGTTACCTCTAACTGTATTCGTATTTGCACATAGAAAAGGGTATCAAAAAGTCGACACCCGATACTCGGGTAATGAATCTTTATTTATTTACTATTTTTTTTTGGGTGTAGGCACGTTTGACAAAATCGGGAAAACAACAAAATCTTACAGTTTTTCTTTTTAGCTAGTTACAATTGTAAGTAGCACACACACACACACACACATACATACGGATAGCTGGCAAACCGCGCAGGCGCGCAGCGTTGTGCGTCATGAAATTAGTTTATTTGTTTGCATAAATATATGTATGTATGTGTGTATGTATGTGCTAGAGTATTTGTAATTGTATGCATGCACGTGTGTGTGTGTTTGTGTGCAGCTAGCAATTTCTAATAAATTTGTTGTTTCTGTCATGCACACCTGGAGCATAATTCGTTGCCAACAGTCATGAGTCAATTTCCGCCTCAGCCTCAGCCCAAACTACGATTGCCGCCAACCCAAAAAAAAAAAGAAATAATAAATAAAAATTTAAAATACCTCAACAAAAATACAATAAAATTATAACAAAAGATAATACTTAACCATACATACATACATTTCTGACAGTGTATGTATGTATGTGTGTGTGCGTTTGCATAAACGAAACTTAAATGCTCTGACTAATATCAGATAAACTATAAAAGCATAATATGTATGTATGTACATATACATATGTAGATGTAATAAGTCTCACATTGTTATTACCCACTCCCAGCTAAGAGATTAATGGCAAAATGTGTTAAAATAGCTTCAAATCTCGGCTTAAAACTTAAACTAAATTACAATGTAGATAATATTATATTTGGCTTCCTTTAAACTAAATATTTTAACAAGTTAAAAATCTACAAATGGTGTGGATTTCGAATTTTTCGGTATCGAATATGTTTGCTATTAAAAAAACAATTTTTAGAGCATTGATTAGTGAGGAAACTATGAAAAAATAATATTTTCAATTCTTTTTTTTTTTTTTTTTTGTTCACCAACTTTTTTTTTTGCTACGTCACTCTAATTTCCGACTTAGTCTTTAAAAAATTTGAAATGTTTTAGTTAATTTTTCTTGTTGAAATGTTTCTTACTAAAACTAATTTAACCCCTTTTCCGATTAAACTATTTTCTAAATTGTTCAAATAATGGATGATAAAACCAAAAAAAAAAGAATGAGAAAGAAAACCTGACATATGGTAAAAACTAAGTGTATTTTAATGGGAAGCAGCAGCCGTGCCCCAGGCACAGATTTTACACTCCGGCTCCTCCACTTAAGCGCAACAACTATGAGTGTGTGTGTGTCACCCCCTCCTCCCCCACACCATTGCTTCGTTTCGCTCTTCAAAACGGTAGAACAATAAACACACATATTTTTTTGTTGTTGTTGCTTAAGCATGAAAAAACATATTCAAATCAATGCCTAACTGCTGCCTGCCTGCCACTCGAGTCCAAAACCAAAACCAAACCCAATTCCCAATTTCTAACCCAAACCCAATTGTAGCATTCAAAGTCGGAGCTCTTTTTTATTTTCGTCCACTTTAACGTTCGATGACATTTCATTTTTAGTTTTCTCCTTCCTCTCTCTTGGTTTCTCCTAACCCTGCACTCCTCTCTCTCTCTTTCGTTATGTGTAATTATTATAATACATAAATTTATGCTTTACGAAATTGAGAAACAAATAGAAAAAAAAAACAATAATAATTAGGAAAATATGTTTTTATGTTAAATCACTTCAAGTGTCTCACAAACCAAACGTTCCGAATAGGGAATTTATGGATTGAATCACCTCCCAATTTGTTGATAAGGGAGGGAGGTGCCTTTTTCTTTAACTATAACAACACCACCTGGTGTACAAATTATTCTTCTACTGGTGCACAATTTCCACATTAACAATAATAATTAAGAAAACTGCAGTAATAAACAAATCCAAGAGTTAAGCAATTTATTAATTTTGAAGGATTCGAATAACTTGCAAAGTTTTAAGTGCTTTTTTAGATAACCATCTTCCTGTCATCACTCACATACATACATATATATATATTTTGGACTACTTTAAACTACGTTTTTAACCTATAGTTATGGGGTAAAGTTTTACGATTACAATCATAGGGCAGGGCATATAGCAGTACTCGGATATTTCGGCTAGTGAACTATAACTGCCCAAAAATAGTTCACTGTACTAAGTTTTTTTTTTTTTTTGTTACTTGGTGGTTGTTGTTGTTGGTATTGTCGTTGTTAATTTGTGGTAATTACTCAAAAATATTTCGAGCATACGACAGCGTGCACCGTGGTCTCCAGTCTTGTCGCACTACATACAGAGTAAAGTCACTATGTATGTATGTATGTATGTATATAGTCAATGTGGGCAATATACAACAATGCCTTCGCTTTATTTTAAGGCACAAGGTTGGACTTTTGTGTAGGTTCAGCAGCAACAATTGTAAAGTATAGCATATACATATACATACTACATACAGTAATTATTTTGTTTTTGGTAGTTTCTTTTCTTTTATTTTTTATTTCATGTATAGTATTTTTAAACCTTAAACCAGTTTACTTAAAGTCACATTGATTGGAGTGATTATTTTTTTTTGTTTAATAAATTGTTGTTGCTATACGATTTCAGTGTCAAAACTGGAGAGTAGAGAAAACAATTGTACGACTACTAATACTATATGATTGTATATATGAATATATATATATATATATAGAATTTATCTTTATATTTGAGTTGTCCCAAACTTGGTTTTTGGTTTTTGCCTCTCCACATTCTGTTCCCAAAAAATTGATGATAAATTATTAGTCACTTATTTAACCACACCCAATAGCAGTTGCCACTTGTCTAGAATTTAAATGAGTCTCTAGAACTCATTTTGCAGCTCATAACTAAAATTTAAACATTACCATATAATAATAATTATTAATTGTTAATAATATAAACTGCAAAAAAGTAATAATAATAAGCGCACGCGCCGCTGCCGCCAATGAGTCAAAAAGTTTCCTTTCAATACTCGTAAATAGACGACAAAAGTCTAAATGTATAAGTATGAGTACTTGTATATAAATATAAAAATACATATATGTATATATATATATATACATATACATATAGAAATTGTAAATCAGATACGGCATAAATATTGAACACATGGCACAGCTTGTGGATAGATGGGGGGGATTATTGTGGGAGTATTGCGAGGGGAGCAACTGAGAAATTGAAATGAAATAAAAGCACATATAAAATGTACTTAAGACTGACGATATTGTTGTTGTTGTTGTTCCAAGATGGATAACGAGTGGAACTGCTTCTTAAAGAGTAGAACAGGGGCGAGTGACGGCAAGATGGTACACTTTTAAGTGAGCCACAGCAAATATCCGATAAATACAGTTCGATCAAACTAAGTGGAACAGACAATTCCACTGGTTTCATTCCATGTTGTTTGTATATCTCATTGCCAATGTTTCACAGAAAATCAGTTAACTGCTTATGTAGTTTATTAAAGCTGTTCCATTTTTGACTTGTTCTCGCAATTGAACAAAGCTTATTAAAGCCTTCTGCTAAAAGAATCAAATTAATAGCATGATCTAGTAAAAGTTTAACATGCTATATAAGCGCTGCATAGGATATTTTCAATTTTACTGTACTTATTTTTTAAATTTATCATAAAAAATCCTTTGTCAATTCTAAAATTAACTTTACGTACTTTTATCTGTTGCCCTAAAAGCTTTTTAATATCAAATACTTTTATAGACTTGTTTAGATTTCATTGTATATAATTTTGTTAAGATTTTTTTGGGGTTTTTTGTAGCTTTGTTTTACTGTATTATATTTTTAATATGTGTATATAATTTGCTTTATATGCTTGAATAATTTTTTCTTTAAGTTTTTGTGAGTGTATTTTTGATCTTGGTATAATTGGCTGTCAAAGCGACGTTTGATCGCCTCACTTCACACACAGACACGCATACACACACATACGATATTAAAACAAAATGTCGGCAGCTGTTGAAGTGTGTGTGTATGGGTGTGTGTTTTGTTAATTTATAAATTAAATCGCACTCTTTGTGTATGCGCATGTGTGTGCAATTTATTTGATTGTTATTCATAATTTCTTAGCCCATTTCGATAAGTTCTGGCAACATTTGCTGGCAACTCCCGCCCGAGCTTTTTTTTGCCTGTATTGGCTAATTGAAAATCAATTAATGTGACTGCTGCATAAGTATATAGATATGTATGTATATACATATATGCATAACTATATAGATCCCATCGCTATATCTCACACTCATGTCAAATTTATGCGAAATCATTCAAAAATCCTTTTGTTTTCTTTGAATCTTCTGTTTCCAAAATTTAATTGATGTGAAATTTCATTTCAATTTGTTGTTTTCGTTCAACTTTGTGGTTATTGAAACTCAGGTTCATTGAATGCTCAAGTATTTGTATGTGTGTTGTGTGTGTGAGTGTGTTTCTATGTATGTGTGAATTAAAGATCCCAGACATTTCATTTGTGGAATCTGCTGGACAAGTTTTGCATGATCAAGTAGCACCCCGACATTAAGACCAATACCATAACCGAAATAAAATAAAGATGGCAAATTATAACACTCATTTATTGTTCGTATATACAGATATTGTATAATTTAAAGACTAATCAACTGTTTCCTTGTCCCTTTCTCTTCACTTCACCGTAAAATGCAGGTCAACAAACAGTATACAGCCAACGATCTGGAGGCCTTTATGAAGATCGCCGCCAACTGGCAAAATTCCAATCACAATTTGCTAGAGGGCGTCGACTTAAAGACGGGTAAGTTTCTTTAACCAAATTAAACTAAAGTTCTTTTCTTTCTAATTCTAATTTCTATGGTTTCGTCTTATCTATCATTGGCAGAGATGACACAGTACATGAACAGTCCCTCGATGAACATGTATAAGAAACGTGAACGCACTCAGAATTGGAATCATCAGGAAAAGAAATATCTATTGGATTTGTGTCGCAAGGATATGCGCATTATAGAGAATAAACGTTTAGATGCAGGATTAACGGCGGTCAAAAATAAGGCTTGGAAGATAATCCATCAAAAGTTCTCAAATCAATTTGGCACAGATCGTACTTGTAATCGCCTAAAGGAACAATGGAGACGTATGAAAGGTGTGTGGACACAACAAAAATTTGGATTCATCTCCTTAAAAGTAGATTATACTATATGTATATTATTTTCTTGCAGCATGTACTCGTAATGAAATATTGGACTATAATAATCGTTTGGCCAGATTTGGTGCAGAAGTTGCTGATCGCAAAAAGCCGTCGCCATTTACCTTTGAGGTTTGGGATTTTATGCAGGAGGCGAAAAAAGCTTGTAAGTCTGAGGCATTGGATGGTATAGATTATTCCAAAATTCCATTGGCATTGGAGGAGGATTTTGAATATCGTGGCGATTATACGGCCGATGATCATGATATGGATGAGTAAGTAGTGCATAATCCTTGCTTAGTGGTAACCTTAACTAACTAATTGTTTTCCTTTTTAAGTAGTAGTCGCACTCCCCCACAGGAGCTCTGCGATGTCGATATTAAAGAGGAGGAGACAAATGAGACCTTCAATGAGACATATAACAATCATCATCACCATCACAACCAATCCGATGTCACTAATGGTGAACGCCTGAGTGTCTCACCCAATCACAGTCGCAATGGGCTACGTGAGGTGGAAAGTCCTGCAACAGTGTCCACTGCATCGGGCCTCTGTGGTGATGGCAGCTCTGGTGGGGCATTTATGACACCAAGTGGATCCGAATTGTCCGGATTTCAGGCTAATTTTAATATGAATAACATATCCGCCACGTTGGAGGCCTTAAATGCTTTAAGAACGGGACAATTTCCTAGTGCGGCAGCAGCTGCAGCTGCTATACAACAGCATCAGGCTCAGGCGGTGGCTCTTCAACAGAACAACAACAACAGCAACAATAATAATAATAACAATGAGGACGACGATGATTTGCCCAAACCATTGGCCAAACGTCAACGCACCAGCAGCGGCAGTTTACATAATGAGGAGCAAGCGACACCATTGAACACAGTACCGGCCATTGTACATTCTTCAGCGGACAACCAGGCCTTGGAGCGATCTACTAATAGTAGCAATGGAGGAATCACAAGTTCACCCGCTAGCAATAGCCAAAATAATTTCGAGTTGCGTATGTTTATGGATATGCAGAGCAAGGAGCACATGATGCGGATGAAAATTCTTGAGGTGCAACTGCAGGCCGCCAAGCATAGTCGGGATCTTGTTGAGATTAACAAAACGTTGGCTCTGCAAAAACTTCAGGAATTAGCCACCAAACGTTTGCCCAGTTAGGGGCTCAATTTTAAACTGGTTTTATGTTGTTTTAGTTGCTAAAGTTTTAAATTTAATAATGATTTAGATATCTAATTTAAGAAACATATATTTTAACCTAAAAACACACACTCACACACGCACACACATATAGAAAAAAGGAAAGATGAGATAAAGATAGAGAGTTGCATGCTCTACAACATTCCTGGCATTGTTGAACAGTATTTTTTGTTTATTTTTTTTGAGAAAAAAAGAAAGCTAGAAGCAAAAGCACACAAATCGATAGTAAGAGAAAGGACCAGGAGGCGCTCAAAAGTATGCCATATTATTTTTTACTAGACTCCCGCTACCTCACACAAATACAAACAGAGAGACATACACATTTACACACATACATACACAGACATACCAATCATATTCACAAATAAATACAGACTCACACAGTATAAACATTTAGAGATTCACTTGACCAAGTCAAGTGTCTGGAATAGAGTTCGCATCGACAGCCAGTCCAGCATTGAAAAGTTTAGATCACTAGTTCTTAGTTCTTATATAGTGAAAAGCTCTCCAAGTTGCTCAAACTTTACGTACTTATAAAACATATATGTTCTTGACTTGAGTTCTTTTAACTAACCCAAACACCTAGACTTATTTCCATACACACACACACACATACACAGAACCTTTTTTGTAGTCCTAAGTTATTCTTTATATATATATATATGTATGTATATGCTTTCAATCTAAACCATCTGTCACACATATTGAAATACGAAACAAATGACAGTATTTATTTTGTATCTTTGTATAGATTTTATGTTAATGTTTTGTTTAAATGCCATATATATAAAAAAAAAGGAAAAAAAACCTAACCATTTTCAAATTATCCTTTTGTCCCTCCCAACAAATTGTTACCACACATGAAACTACTATATAGTATATATAAACTATATATTAATATGTAAAAGAGAAAAAAAACACTTGATTTAAAGAAGGAAGCTTCATTGTAAAGCATGTAAATGAGAGAAACACAAAATTATTTTAAATAAAAAACAAAAGCAAAAATAGTAACTTTTAAAAGATATTTATTACATTGGAACTTATTTTCTTTAAGCATTTTATTTTTATTTATCCTTGTTTAACTTATCCCACTCATCTGTGGCTTCCTGCAACTGCTGTTTATTCAAACGTAATTTGGCTTCAGTCTCTGTTTGCTGCTTCTGTATGTCTAAGCTCATCTTCTGCAGATTATCGCGTTTCTTTAAGGAAAAAAAAAACAATTGTATTGAGTTAAAAGATCTTTTATACATAGATGCCAGAGTATTTACCTTGATTAGCAATTGGATTTGCTTCGACCAAGCAGCCCGATTCTAAATAAGCATAATAATTGCAGATTTCTTAGAAATAAATTATTTCACTTACTCTAATTTGATTATTCCTAGCAAGTTCATCTTCATCAGACATCAGCCGTTTAGGCAACAACAACTTCAGTGGTTGGACATAGGGTTTATCCTTTAAAACTTTAAACGGACAACATTTCCACATGATGATAAATTTTTGAGATGAGTATGTGAATGTGTTGTGTAGAAGAAACCAAAAACTTTATGAAGTAAATAAAAATGTTGACTCTGTTAATAAATTAGTGAGTAACATTACAATGACATATTTGGAAAAAGAATTCTCGTCTAGAAAATTTAAAAAAATTAATTTTTTATCTTTTAGGTGTTCAGTTTTAAACCGGTTTTATGTTTTTTTAATTGCTTTAAACTTATATTTATTTATTAATTTATTGGAGAGGGAATTATACGTATGTATAGCTGAGCCCTAAACACGGTTCTCTGGAAACTATTTATGTTTAAATTCTTGTCACGATTTCTTTAGTTCTGCAAACTGTATAATTTGATGTGAGGTTTCTCCATGCCTATTTCTATATGTTACTAAGTAAAGTTTTTACGAGTTTTCAGGTTTAACTAATTTCAACCAAATTCGTAAATGTAAAAAGAAATATTTTTTTAACCACTCGCAATTTAGACATAAAAAAATATTGAACTGATCGTTCGTTAGTATGACATCACCAATTTTCGTTTTCCAGTAGCTTAAAACTAAGAAGTAGGATAACATAACATAACATAATATAATAATAAGTGGTTGATACTACGGATATCGGTAGTAATATTAAATATAAATACATTTTGGTAGTTTGTTTTCAACTAGGGAGATATTGACACATTACGTAACGAAACTACGCAATGGACGTTAAACGTAACTGCGTAAATTTTCAATTTAGCTATCCGGTTTGTGAGATTTTACAATTGAACCGTTTTTTATTAGTTTTTCAAAAATTTGTCAACTCAGGTATAGATTTTTCAACTAGGGACATATGTACGGTGTTCTTTAAAGTCTTTCGTTATGTTACGTTGAATCCCCCTCTTCATATTAAAAACACTCACCTTTGTATGTATACTGAGACCTTCCCCACCCAGTAGTGTTATATACTTTATGCAAAGACTCTTTTTATTATTTAGCACGATAGCATTATTTCTCAGTTTCTCTAATCCTTTTAATTTCCTTGCAGAAAAATAATAATATTAGTCAGTATTTATAAACCATGGAAATAACAACTATATGAAGTGATTAACATTAATAGCGAGCTCAAACTAAACATGCACTTCTGTCTGTTCCTTTGAAGCTCAAAGGACTTCATTTTTACTCTAAGTGAATGAAATTTGTGTGGAAGTACGTGTCACAAGTACTAGAATTAAACGGATCGGGCTACTAAAATCATTTATGTGTCTTCATTTCGAATTATTAGGATCCTTACAATCGCTCAATTTTTTACATTGAGTCAAATTTTTGCAATATGTTTTTTCAACATTAAAAAATTAATACAATGTACAAAATTTAGTACTAAATATCAAAAACGTTAACTTCGGCCTTTGACCGAAGATTGTATACCCTTGCAGTATTATTTTTGAACTATTTTTTCTGTCACATCGGATACCATGCAAAAGTTTGAATAATTAAAAAAATTGGTAGAAAAGAGAAACTTTTCATTACCTACTTCATCACCAAACCAATTCGTCGCGGTTCCGCTTATATACCATCAATCGCACTTACATACGTACATATATTGTATTGCTCCAGCAAACAAAATTTTAATGCTGTTTCTCTCTTTCAAACACCAGCTGTTGATATTTCTTGTATTTTTGATAGTTAAAGCCAATTTACTATATCCTATAGTTGTCCTATCCGACTGATCTTCATACTTTACCTGCCATAAAGAATTAAATTTAAAGGGTATTTCCTGCAAAGAAACTGACAGAAACAGACAGACGTACATGGCTATATCAACTCGGCTATTGATGCTGAACAAGAATATATATACTTTATGGCGTCGGAAACATAAATTTCTATGCGTTACAAATTTACAAATTGTTCATATTGATTATAGTGGCTAAAATTCGCACCTAGCATCAGGATACGAAAGAAAGTCAACCTGAAAGTAGAGCGAAATAGAATAGAAATCCTTAAAGACCCCATGACTCTGATATATATGTATTTATTTATTAAGTTTTTCCTTTTAATTTTAAGCCTTTTCCGTCGTATTAATATTAAAATGTTTACAAAATCGGTCTAAGCCCATAAAATAATCGCCATGATTATGAGACACGATAACATTTGGGGCTCATCCGATATCATTTATCTCTGTTACATGATCTATCCGATACCACCGTAGATATAAGTCCTGGTGTAGCGGTTGCCTCCAATCTGTCAATTTGCTTATTCATTCGATTCATTTTGGTTTCAAGTTGTTGCTGCTCGGTAAGGATTTTCCTTCTCAAGTTCGTCAACTGCTCACGTTGCTAAAAGGAAAGGAAGTGTACTTACATTCAGAAGGAACCTAAAACACTTTGCAATACTTACAATTTTTAGGAAGTGTATATTCTCATTAGCTCTGCCCCTTTCAGTAATGCTGTAATTCCTGCAGATATAAAAAGGATGATGAGTAATGCTTTACCATTTATCATTTGCTCCTTACATAAAGTCCTGAATATAGCAAATTCTTAGATGTTTCATCACAATGGTGGGTTTATGGGTTATGCGCATCATGCCGATGAAATGATTTTAATTCGAAAGAGACGGAATTTAGAAAGGTAAATACCTAAGCCTAAACTAAAAATTAATCTCCATATTTTATTCTATATATTCTATATAGCATTTGACAATATTCTCAATGATCAGATATATCGAAAATTTAAAAAAAATGAAGCAAGCAAGTCGTCCCTGCCGACTTTGAGTATACCCTGTACCAAGTAGAGGAACTTTATTAAATCAAACTCCTTAAAATTTGCCATCAGTTAAAACTAAACACACAAGCGGCAGCAACGAACGCATGCTATCTCGCTCACACTTACTACGCAATGTCGCACATGGAATTTTAGTACAAATTTTACATACGTATATCTTTGATATTTCTATACCACCCATATTATTGGGTGTGTCAAATAAGAATACGCTACCTTTAATTTTACTCTAGTTATTCGTTTTTCATAAATTTCGGGGGCTGAAGTGGGCGTGGCAAAAATTTAAAACAAACTTGATCTGCGTAGACACTACACGAATGCTGACACCAAATTTGATTACTCTAGCTCTTGTAGTCTCTGAGATCCACGTGTTCATGCGGACGGACGGACAGACGGACGGACAGACGGACATGTCTCAATTGACTCGGCTATTGATGCTGATCAAGAATATATATACTTTATGGGGTCGGAAATGCTTCCTTCTGCCTGTTACATACATTTTAGCGACTTTACTATACCCTTTTACCCTATGGGTACAGGGTATAAAAACATTATATATAGATTTCCATGTCATTTTGTATTGTTTCTAGTGTTGATATAATGTTATATAGATGTTGAATGTGTTTTGCAACACTGCAGTCTTTCTTCTTGTTTCTCTTTCCTTTAATTAATGTAAATGAATTTTAGTAAAGAAACTTTGAAAATTTGTTACTCTTAGCTATAATAATGACTCATGAAGTAAATTTTAGAAAATTATTTGCATTTTATAAGTTTTTTTTTTGGTGAAAATTGAAATAAGTATTTAAATTTTTAAACTGAATTCGTAACTTTACAGCTAGGTTTTAAGGATTTCTTAGGACTTGTTTTCAATTGATCTCATAATATTCTTTATAATTTCATTCAATTCCTGAAGTTTTTTCTCTAGTTCCTTTTTCTTTGATTCCCAATCGCCAGCCCTTTGGTTAAGTACTTCATTTAATTCCCTTTTGATGGCATCCATTTCAGCAACCAGTTCATCAATCTTTTTTCGTCTAAGCCTTTGAATTTGCTCATGTTGCTACAAGAAGATATGATTATATATATACATATATCATTATTATATATTCTAACTGAAATCAAGAAATACAAACAATTTTCCTAAAATGGGTTTGCTCCTCGGCTTTGCCCTTGTCAAAGATCTCTTTTACCTGTCGTCTGTTAATTAGGAATTACAATAATATTCTCCAAATTAACATTTTGAATTAAGTAATTAAACTTACTTAGATGTTATCTGAGCCACTTGAGGTTTGGGTTTCAACAACCGCAAACTTCTTAGGCCGAAACAGAGAATTACTCGATTCATATTGTTGTTAAAAACGAATACCTTGAAAAGGTAACGATTAATTACAAAAAATTTACAGCATTTGAATAATGACAAGTAGACTTCTGAATACTAGCTTACTAGTCCAATAATTTCTTTTCTTCTTTTGAATCATTTTCACGATCTGTGACTAACATGTTTTCTGATTGGACAATTTCACCTTCCAAGTGATTTATTTGATTCTTGAGATGAACTTTTTCCTCTTCTGTTTTCAAGCGCAAATTTTTCAACTGTTCGCGTTGCTAAAGTCAAATGGAGGACTAATAATAAAGCTTTAAATTATATTTTCTATACAGACAAACCATTTTTAAAAAGTGAATGTTTTCCTGAGCCGTTGCGTGTACATAGAATTTGTCATAGAAGCGTCTAAGGATAAAAGATTAAGAGTTAAAGAATAGAAGGAATTTCTAGGTGTCTCACTGTATGCTCTCTTGTTTATAAAGGTGTTGAGGTTGCAAAAATGTTCGAACTGATATATAATGTATAGCCGAATACATTTTCGTTTTTTTGTTTTTAATGATATCCCAAACTAACTTTTAATTTTAATTCACAAAATGTTTTTTTTTAATGTAGAATGAAATGAATGAAAAAGCCAGGCCAAATTTGATTCCCAAAAAAATTACAGAATTGTATTTTTCTTTCACAAAGTTGCTATAATTTATTTAAGCCTTAAGCGTACATAGTTCTTGGTTGATTTGGCAATCTAGGCAAAGGTGAATCATAATAAAATGGCCTAGATGGTGGTGGTGGTGGTTGTCGGAATGGACTTCCACCTGGTCCCTGGAGTGGTCCACTATGCCGAGATGCCGCCGACAGACCGAGAAGAGCCAATAGAAGACCAAAGAATGCCAGCAGTTTCATGTTGATGCTTCGATTAACAGTCGCTTACTGATTATAAACTTTCGCAAATAGCACCATTATATAGTCAATCTCCAACTTGTTCTTCCCCGATTGGGATTTTGTGTTCTCGTAAACGTCGTCTCTGATAAGGTTTTAAATAATACATATATTTAAAAAGTAAAATCACCGAACCTCTGCTGGCGATTGTTTATTGCTTCGGCACTGTATTCCGCTGACCCTCATCTACTGTTACACCACCTTTTTGGGATTTCCCTTGGTCCCCTGATAGTTCACCTTCATTGTTGCCGCACTGTTTCATATCATATTCCATTTGTTTGATGCATCTTGTCAATTCGGTTAGCATCACTTCAAGACTTTTCTGCTGTGCGGCCAGCTTTTGTGAGCGTTGTTCGAGTTCCTGCTGTTCCTGCGTTAGCTAAGCGATATTTGTAAGTAAATTTCCAACTTATATATATACATATCGCATTATCACCCACTTACCGTGCGTAGTTCTTCAATTTTGAGATGAGTATCAATATTACCAGAATCACTGCGAAACATTTTTGGCATATTAACACTAGTTTTAATAAAGAATTTCCAAGGGCTTAAACCTTCAATTTGATTAATTAAATGGCGTAGGAGATGAGCCATGGCAAAAATCGAAAAGAAAAAAAAAATATAAATAAATTGATGCTAAACAAAAGCTGGGACAAAATTAAAGCAGAGAAATTTTGAACAGATGTTGATAATGAAAGTCTAAGCAAAGACAGAGAGATGAAAATAATATATACTATACTCGACCATACACTTAATTTGTAGACGCCAGTGTTAACAAAAATAAAATAAACTGCTGCATACTTTTGTGCGAATAAGAAAAAAAGCCACACTGGGCAACATTTTTATTTAGATCGTATAAATAAATAGCTTAATGCAATATATTATCTATTTAGTTTGTTTAAATTTTATAGTATAAAATAATAAAAATTAACAATTTTTAATTTTCTATATTGTTGGCTTTTAAACTAATTTTGTTAACTATCATAAAACATTTACTATTAATAAACTATTACATTTTTATATAACTATTAGAGCTAGATAGATTTGACTGTTCAAGAAAATATATTTGTATATATCAGAAGACATATGATTTAATTTGTTAAACATTTATAAATATTATATTTGTAAACTAATTAATACTAATTGCCCTTTAATTATACCCTTCAGTTGTATTATTGAATTTATAACTAGCAATGCAAATAACGAAGAATTCACTTACTATATAAAATATTGATTAGAAAGATGAGTTGAAGATGTTCTCTTACTTTTAAACCTGTTGCCAAGAAATGTTATTAACTATTTGCTAAAAAACTGGGAATCGTTCTAAAGATCGAGCTAATTCCAATTCGGTAACTTGTTTTCTTAAACTTCTGCTAGAAAGTTAAAAATTCAGAAAACAAAAATAAAATTCTCTTACATTTTTCATTATAAAAATCATCATTGAAATATTAGGACATGGACCGACTTGTAAATACTCTGTACTAAATATTATATATTTAGAGTTTGTTACCAAATTGTTTTTATAAAACTTGATTATCTATGATTTCCAGCTTCTTAGATCTTTAATAGATATGTATGTATTCAGTTAGCTGTTTAAGAGAATATTTCTTTATATAGATATTAAAAATTATATAAAAATCACATCGGAACTGCTTTCGACAGAAACATACACTTTTGAGATTTATATTTCTTTTTAGATACAGGGAACATTTAATTATATTGATTATTGGCGGTATCTTTTCATTGATTAACAAAATAAAACCACAGACAATTTATTTATTAATTATCATGACTCTTCATACCAAATTTAGCTTGTTTTTTTTTGGCATATACATAAACAAATTTAAATGATATTTATAATACCCTCAGTTAATACTCCCTGCCCCTCATTTGACACCTTTGCCATTTTGCATCATTGTGATATTTCCACTCAATTGATAATATAATAAAATAATTTGCCTAAGCTAGTTTTAATTTGATTATTGGAATACCCAGTATTATAGAGTAAAGGGTATATATGTTCTTAAATAGCATTAATTGCTTTATCTAAAGACTCGCTGTGACTTTTTGCAATAAGAATTAAATTTTAATTATGTAAATAGTTGAAATGTGTGTTAAAGGGTATATCAAAGTCTGCTTAGAATATTTTTTTTTCATATTAAAAAGTATTTATGTATAATATAGATTTATAACCAGTTGAGACACGTGAAGTATTGAACCGCTAGCTAGGTCCATCCCCCATAATAACAAAGATTAATGTTTAATTAAAGCATTTTAATATAATATTTTATTCATGTTTTCTCTCAGTTTAGTAAACACAATAAACAAGTTTGTGAGTAGTAAAGGGGCATATAATAATATATATAGATATCTGAAAACCAAAACTGGACAATAGTACACGATTAAGTTTCCTTAATTTGTGTTTTTTTTTATAAAAATTGTAAAATTGAAATGCATTTGCAGTTGAATGTGTCATAAGTAAGTAACCACTTCATAGTATTATATTAAATGCATTCAAAATTTACTTGTGCAGATTCTCCAAAAAATTCTTGTGACGCTGAATGGCCTCCTCGTGCTCCTTAATCTGCTGATGATGGAATTCGGCCTGATGGATTTGGTCGTTCTTCAAGCGATCGAGTTGCTCCCTTTGCTGTAACACAAAGAACAATTGATAAGTATATATTATACAATAGCACAGTTTGGTAAAAGTTAATTATATTTTAGGTAAGCCATTATATCGATAATTGTCAAAGTTGTTTCGTCACGCCTCAAACATTTCTCAATAGAGCTGAATAAAAGGCATAACAAAAATTCCCCCGCATTCGAGTGTTGAATACAAAGAGCGAAGAACAAAACTAAATTTTTTGTTAAGGTTTTTTTAGCACGCATGTGTGAGAATCTTCTAAAGACTAAATGCAAATTAGCCTTTGGTAGTCAACATAAATATTGATCACGCAGCGATACAAACTTCTCTTACGATATAGCAAGTGAAAAGGCTTTGGGGAAAAACGTTGCTCTGGTGCGTATGCGCCATTGGTTGTTGATTATCGGAGGAACCTGATTCTGTAGGTGGTATTGCTTCCGAGTGTCGAGAGAGTCAGTCTCAGGGCTCAGTTGATAGTTGGCAGTGTCTCTGTCATCAACTTAAGTTCGTTTTAAAGGCAAAAAACAGAGCGATAAACAGAAACAGAAAAGGTGCAAAAGAAAGTGTGATTCATATGCATGAAAAAAAGCGTAAATTAAGGTCAAGATTATTATGGCGCAGCAGGCCCAACTGACCAAATATTAAACATTGTTAGTAACAAAGGCAAATAATACAACAAAAAAAAAGAAAAGCAACGAAAACAAATCATTATTATACCGTATTTTCTATTCTAATGAATAGTCAATAAACGAGAAACAAAAAAAAAAAAAAAAACAACAAAATTTGCGTTCATCAATGAAATAAAACGTTTATCAGCTTCGAAAAGTATTCAAAGTCAACCGAGCAGCTGATAGGTCACCACATTCATAGGCCACAAATTCAGTTTCAACATTTACCATTCAACACTACCCAGAGATGGAGCATCTTCATCAGCGTTCGCGGCTTAAAGTTGCTATCGGTTCAGTTTTGCTATTGCTGCTGATTGCCCAGGTTGAGGGATCTTCTTATAAACATGGCGGTTTGGAATCACGTCCACCAACTCATCCTATTCGTGAGCTAGAGACATTAACACAATGGGGTCAATTGGAATATGGTTTTCCCAGTGCTCAGGATAGGGCTAATGCAGAGGCAGCTGGAAATTTAGTTCCTGAAAATGGGACACCAATTGATGTGCAGGCTCATTATATGGCCAATGGCAATGTGCGAGTGTTTACTACTATTCCTAGATTTGTCACTGGTATACCTTACACCCTGGCCACAGTTACCAATGAGATGGGACGAAATGGTCCCGTTATACAACCATATCCCAGTTATTCCTGGCATAACAGAAATGGCGAGAATTGTGATCAAATAACTTCAGTTTTTCGAGTGGCCGTGAGTCTATTTATAAACATAGAGTATACTGGGTCCATTGATGACGCAAATTTCTCTTCTAGGTCACCGAGTGCAATCAAATGTGGGTCCTTGATTCGGGTCTGGTTGGCACAGATCAACATTGTCCACCACAGCTCTTGCTATTTGATCTAAACACTGATCGTATGGTACATCGTTATCGTTTCCCCAATGAAACGTACATTCCACGTGGTTCCCTCTTTATTACACCTACTGTTCTGGTCCAGGATCCTCCACCACGAGGCAGTTGTTCCCGCACTATGATCTATATAGCCGATGTTAGCTATCATGGTTTGGTGATCTACGATCATCAAAAACAACAATCTTGGCGTGCCGAGCATCGATTCATGTATCCCGATCCGGATTATGGCCACCACACAATTGCAGGTGAAAGCTTTAACCTGATGGATGGAATGTTTGCTATCAACCATGATAGACGCAATCTCTATTTCCATCCTTTGGCCAGTGTAAGTGAATATGCAGTGCCACTGAGTGTGCTCAATCGTCGAGAGAACTGGGCCAATGGTGTCGAGGCCCAAGCTGATCAATTTACTCTCATTGGTAGGCGGAAGAGTGAGTGTGCTGCTTCCGCTTTAGACAGCAGGAACAATTTGTACTGTGTTACCTTCAATCCCATCAAGCTTTTTGTTTGGAATGTCAATACACCCTACACTACACGTAATTTTGGCACTTTGCCAGCCAATCCCAATGATTTGCAGTTTGTCAGCGGAATGAAAGTTGTACGCAATCGTGCTGGGCAAGATGAACTCTGGCTGTTTTCCAATCGGTATCAGGTAAAGGCGGAACACTTTTATCGCTTACAGATGAAATAAATGAAATTTTCTTTCTTTTTTTCAGAAAATCGCTGCAGGCACTCTAAATGCCAACGAGGTTAACTTCCGCATACTGAAACGTCCTTTGGATGATTTACAAGGTGGTGCATTTTTTGCCAACGATGATGATCTGACCAATCGTCTGGTATTTAATTAAATTATCATTTTGTTTGATATGATTTGTTGTATGATTTAAAAAAAAAACAAAGTTAAATAGAGAAAGTTAACACAAAATCAGTTGAGCTACATATGTATATAACAATATTGAATAGAATCTAGGTAGATATAGATTTTACCCAGTGTAAATTGGAATTCAATGCAGGGCTAAAAACTTTCAAAGTAAGAGTCAATTGTTCTTTTAAAAGTGGAACCCCTTGGCGAAGTTTTGTATACCCTTGAAAATTTTTCATTTGACAATTGTGTACAAAAATACAAATTCGATCACACTTAGATCATAATTTATATTGATATAATAATTCTAAATGATTTTGTCAGCCGATTTGGATAAAACTGAGCTTAAATTAGTATATAAACCAATTAAAAACTATATAATCTGCCTATAGCTAAAGCAAAAAAAAAATGTTTAAAAGTTCGCTATTCTATTTAACGAAGTTTTTTATATAGTGAATCGATTTTGAGAAACTTTCATAGAACCATTACAATGTTGCGTTGCGAACTTATAACCAAAATTAATATACTCTTCATGCAAGGGTATAAAAATGTTTATTACCTGATACAAAGAATATTTTATATGTATACGCTCTTTTATATGTGGTTTTCCAATGCTTTACAACAAGCTTTTGACCAAAACTAATATACTATTTTCTTGCAAGGGTATACATGCATACACATTCTCTTATACATAAATATAAGAAATTCGCTTTCCGTTATTCTAAGTGTTTACTCTCACTTTCCGTTACTCAATGTTTCATAATTATGTATTCAATTATATTTGCTGAAATTATTTTTCTTGACGCAAAGTTCACAGTCGGCGTCAAGTGTTATCACCATTTAGTGATTATAAACTAAAGGCAAAAGCTAATGTTAACAAAGCCGAAGTTTCTATACACTAGGAAATTTGTCATTTTAAATGAGTCGGAATAATGTGTACATATTTGTCATATATATTCAGATTGGACATTTATACAACGATGAATTTTCAGATATTTTCATTGTGAACACTTTTTAATTAAATTTATCCAAGGGTATAACAATTGTTTATTATAGAGGCAATGTCCACATAGCCAAAACTGGATGTTAGCCAAAAGAAAAGAAAAAAAAAAACAAAATAATGGCTCTGCCCTGATTGATCGCACTTTATAGGCCAACGAACTAATTTGACGTCATGGAACAGGCTCGCTCCGCATGTGTCGCTTATTTATTTGTCCGTTTTGTTGGTGTGCATAATGAGCCAACACTAGCAACTCGTTTTTCAATGCACAATGATCATGTGCAATTAAACCAGTTACAAAAGCTGACCCGATTAGCCTGCTGGTGGACGGAGACAGATTTGCAGTAGAAAGACATGGGCCAGTTGGTGGCCATTCAGGCTTAGTCTCGATTCCGACTTTAAGTGGAGCACACCACGCCTAAGCAACTGAGTGAGGAAAGTGAAAGGATTTAGCACGAAATGGATTATGTGATCAAGACAATTAGTTGCTGCTTTTGGTTGACTCTAATTGTTGCTTTGGCTAATGGCCAGTATGGAGAGCCCAATAAGGCCTTGGAGAGTGTGTTTGAGGCGCGCAATCTAGAATTGGCCTTTCCCTCGCCAAAAGAAAGAGAACGAGTGCTAAATGAAGGCCTTTACGATCCAAGTAGTGTGATACCCATCGATGTGGATGTATACTATAAACGTAATACGATAGCTTGGGTAATGGCTGAAGAATTAAATCTAATTATTCTGTATTTTCTATGGTTTAGATGGGGATCCTATTCCATCAATTTTCGTTACAATACCACGTTTCGGCAAAGGAGTGCCTTATTCTTTGGCCTATGTGACGAATGAGGCTCGTCCGAATGGAACTCTACTGCAGGCATATCCCAGCTACGAGTGGCACAAGTCGCATGGAGCTGATTGCAATGGCCTCACTTCCGTCTATCGCACTCAAATTGATGATTGCGGACGAATGTGGATTTTGGATAGCGGAGAGATTGACTTCATACATTATTGTCCACCCCAGTTGTATGCGATTGATCTAGAGAGTGGTCAAGTAGTCCATCACTACCGAATGCCAGAGCGTCTTTACAAAGTAAATGTAAGTCGGTTTGTTACTCCAACCATTGAACTGGATGCCCACAACTGTGATGTGAGCTATGTTTATATGGCTGATTCCATTGGAGATGGCATAGTTGTCTACGATGTGGCTAACCAGCAATCCTGGCGCATTGAGAATAAATTTACATATCCACATCCGGACTTTGGAACATTTACTATAGCTGGCGAGAGTTTCCAGCTTTGGGATGGCACTGTGTCTATTGCACTTACGCCTCATGATCTTGGACTAAAGCGGATGATGTATTTCCATTCATTGTCAAGTGATTGGCAAATGGCTATACCGTTGGATGTGGTCAACAATGCAAGCAATTGGAAACTCAATGATGTTAGCGCCGCCTTGGATCAGTTTTCAGTCTTGGGCAAGCGTGGTAGTCAGTGCGTAGCCTCTGCCATGAGTGAAACAGGAATGCTTCTATGTGGTTTGGTTAGTCCGGCCAGTATTTTGGCCTGGAACACAAGGACTCCTTATATACGGCAGAATTTAGTGATGCTCATCGAAGATGAACTTAATTTACAATTTACAAGTGGTTTAAAGATTGTAAGAAATTATGAGGGTAAAGAAGAACTGTGGGCGTTGTCCAATCGCTTGCAAAAAGCCTTTGGATCGGGGGGTTTAGATTATAAGGAGATCAATTTTCGCATACAGAAATGCGGAGTACAAGAACTGCTTAAGGGCAGACCGTGCTACTAAATAAAAAACTAAATAAATTTTATTGGAAACCTGTTTATTCACTTACCTTGTTGTAGAAATATTCCTCTTCACGGGCAGCCTCTAGCTTGCCAAAGGCTCCACCGGCTTCGCGAATGGATCCACCGCCACCGCCTCCCTTTCCAGCACCACTGCCCAAATCGCCGATTTGGCTGCCGCTCATTTTAGCCAATCTGCAAAAGAATATTGGTTAAATTTTTTTTCGATGATTACGCAACAAAGAAGCAAGCTAATTTTAGTGGGTGAAAAGGTGTGAGAATCGAATTATTGTTTATCTTATCGCAGCTTGAGGAAAAGCTGAAAATTCTAGGTGCATATATAATTTTGTAATGGAAAAATGTAGTATAATTATGTTAATTAATTAGTAAAGTTTTACTTACTGGACTCCATTAGGGTACAGTCGGGCCACACTACGACGAACAACGAACATTCTGATTATTTTGCTTTTAACTGGTGAATCTGAAAATATATTGAAACATACATTTTTATGCGTGGATAAATAAAAAACAACAAAAAACGATGAATTGCAAGAATCATAATGGGGGCCGCCATACAAAAAGTAAAACGTATAAGAATTGCAAACAAAAGTCTTAAATCCCATTAAACTGTCATTTAAACACAATTAAATGTATATATTTATATATATGTATTTGTTTTACAATAAACAAATTTACTTATATTATATATAAGCCGGTAGAGCTAAACTTACATGTCTTTCCTACGCAGTAAAGAAAACTTATGAGAAGATTAGTGTGACCAAACAACTTGGCGCCACTGGTGCCTATCTAGTGTGACCATTGCCAATAGAGATGCGCGTTAAGCTTTTATGTATGCCATGTCAAGGGAATATATTTAAGATTTCAATATTATTCATATCAGTCTTATATATCTACATAAATGTTAATATTTGTTATATCGTTACTTTGAAACTGCAGTATACAAACGCCCGATACTTTTTTTATTTTGTGAAGGTTATGGGAATTGTTTTATTTATCTATATCTTTACTAAAAGTTTTTATATCTTACAAAAATATTATGTTTACAACTATTCGTATATGTGACCAAACGACACACAGTTATAAAAAAATCATCTTAGAAAATATCTAGCTATCAGCTATACATCTGCCGAACCGCTCACCACTTACCACGCGAACTAGTTCAAATCATATGTGAGCAAACAGAAGTTAAAATATTTTGCCGACGCCGAAAATTATAATAAAATTTAATAATATTTACTTAGCTGTTACAAAAATGGCTGAAGCGGATGATGGAGCCGAGTTGCTGTTCTTTGATACATTCTCTCATGAAGAAGTCAGCGTGAGTTTGCTAATCTTTCATCTAGTTCATTGTCACACCCAAATTATTTGCATTTTTCTTTCGTTTAGGACATTAATTTGGATTTGGTTCAGTTTCCCAAGCCGGTGTTTATCACCCAGGTAAGAATAATACCTTTGGGTGCACGAGTGCAGGCGGATTTTCCTGGCGGAGTACGTCTTGGGGCCACAAATCCATCGAAATTCGATTTGGAATTCTTTGTGAACGATTTGGGAATGCCAGGAGCATCGGCATTTGAAAATTTGGGAATATTACGATACAATCAAAATGATTGCATTCATTTGGACTGCTCGCAGGAGAAGATTCCCACAGATGGTTTGGTATTGAGGGGGTGGTATAGTACCATTACTCTAGCTGTTTATGGAATTCTGACCAATTCAGTAACGGAGCCGATAGCCAGTCCAACAATGCAGTGTGAACCGGCAAGGGCAGAGCTATGCCAAGAGTTGATGCAGGACGAAGTTTTAAAAGACGAAGTTTGGCCGGAGCAGATGGCTGGCGAACAGATGATTCCATCCAGCCATAAGGCAAATGTTAGTGATTACGAACATGAGGATTTGGATTACAGTCTATCGCGGGAACATTACCATTCACATGCCGATGAAGATCAACAACAGCAACAGCGAGATTTACGCCGCTTGAGACGTTCCACCCGTTCCACGGATCATTCTCCGCCACCTCCACCCATGCGTACACATACCCACTCGGAAAGCAACGAGAGGGACTATCTCCGATGGTACGGAATTAATCAGTATTTTAGAATATTTATTAATTTATTTAATTTGCAGCTCAAGAGACAAGGCTCCTCGGGATTGGTCGCGTTCACCCGAGTATTCGAGTCATCGTTCACGTCGCAAACGCTCGGAACGATCCCGATCTGACGCTGATGAACATAAATGGCCACGTACACCGCCAGCATCTATAGATTCACCCGCTCGACCACGATCCCCCGATACTATGGATTATGATGATGATGATTCGCGCTCCCATTACAAAATTTCATCATCTCATGGCTATAGGCACTCATCCGAATCTTTGCATCGAGAACGCGATGATGAGGAAAGGTCAGGGACTCCTCAAGAGCAATTCGAACCAATTTTAAGTGACGATGAGATCATGGGAGATGATGACGAGCAAGAGGACGATGGTGTTGATGCTGCTGCAGCAGTTGAGTATGAAAGGGAACTGGAAGCAGCCGCCGCAGCTGCGCCGCCAGCAATAGATGCGTTCGAGCCATGGCAACGACCCCTTTTGGTTCATCGTGGTGATTTGTGTACCCATTATAGTAAGGAACTGGAGACATTGAGATTGCTATTTAAGAAACTCTCCGTCCAGACCCGATGCGAACATGTAGTGGCCTTTAATGAGGAACACGGCCATGTCAGTGTAGACGAACGGGAACAGTTTGTCTATCTTGGCGAACAGTTGAATAACCAACTGGCGTACTTATCCCAGCAGTATAAGAGAAGAAGCTTTGTACTTCATCAGTTTTTCAAGAACGATGATCAGCATTTACGTCAGGCCGGAAACATTTTGCAAATTGCCCTAAGTTTCCAGGCAGCTTGCCAACAGCCACAGCCAGCATTCAAAATACGACACATTAAATTAGGAGCACGCATGACTGAGCTTTTGGGAGGCAATGAAGAGCTAATCCTTTATCTAATTAAAGAGCAAAAATTCGATCCCTTTCAGGCAGTTTTTAGTCTTTACCATGAGCCCTATATGGCCTTGTCTATTAAACTGCAGCTGCTGAAGGCGGTCTATTCTATGTTGGACACGAGGACCGGCATACGACACTTTCTGGAGTCGAAAACAAATGGCTATCAGGTGATAGTGGATTCTATCAAAACTGCCAAGCTAACCAGAACCAAATATGCGCTACAGGCCATCATAAAGAAGTTGCATCTATATGAAGCTCTGGAACTGGTACATAAAGGTTGTCGCCGTCTTTTTGTGGAAGAGGAGAAGGAGGAGGACTTAAAAGAACGAGTTGATATCTGTCAGAAGCTTGAGTATGCCTTCGAGATGGTCATGGACGCATTGACGGCTAGTCAGCTCAGTTTTCTGCAGCCACGACGTTTTCTGCCGGTGTCCAAAAAGTTCGAGGTGATCACTGATCCTGCAGCCCAGCGCAGTTTTGGGAACGCCATACAGTCGTATTTTATTCAGCATTCCTTGGCCGAATCCATATTGGTGATGCTTAGCAATTTTAAGGAACTGCCCCCCACTACATTCTTGAGCACCTTGGATCTGATGCATACTCTTCTGAGATCTCATGTCGGCATTGATTACTTTGTAGATAATGCATTTGAGGTGACTCAATTAATCGTCTCCATTTTGCTGGGACTGGATGAAGTACCAGTTGAGACGGAGCCAGTGGAAATGATTAAAAAAGAGATAAAGGAGGAAAAGGAGGACAATAAAATGCAGTTGCAGCAGCCGCAAGAAACCGAAGTAAAGGCGGAAGAGGAGAGAGAAAAGGAGACTTCCAATGAGACCTCCATGGAAGTGGAAAATGATCAAAAAACGGAAAAGGAATTGGGTGAGACAGCAGATAATCCTGCTCCCGCTGCTCCCAAAGAAGAACCGGGTGAAGTAAATGCTACCCCAGCTGCACCAACTCGAATAACGCCACCAGTAATTCAGGTTCAACCCGCTCCCATGACCCAAATTCAGATGCAAATGCAGCCAATCGTCCGTCCCGTATCACCTCGTTTGGCACGACTAGGCATTGAATTGGCCTACAAAGTGCAGACACGCTATCATTTGGATGCAATTGTTTTCGCCTCCACCTCGTTTGACTACGATCCTATCAAGCTGGCCACTCACATGCACTCCATTTATTCCCAGACCTGTGATCCTGCTGGTCGCCAACACACAGTAGAAGTTTTGGGGATGAATAACAATTTAAAGATTTTCATGGACCTGATTAAAAAGGAGCAGCGACTGCAGTCCCAACGTCAGTTAAACTCCCCTGGCACAAAATACAAGAGTCCTGTGTTGAGCTATGCCGTCGATATGGTCGATTCATGTGTAAGATATTGTGAGCAATTGGATTATCTTATCGAACATGGTGGAGTCATCCTGGAGCTAGCCAAAAATCATGAAACATTTGAGCCCTCTGTATCTGCTGTGTTACAGGAAATGTACGTCTATATGAAGCCACTGGAGGCCATCAATGTGTTTGTTTACGACGACATAATGCCTTTGGTGGAGGTTATTGGTCGCTCTTTGGATTATTTGACCACATTTCCCGGCGACTTGATCATGGCTCTGCGTATTTTGCGTTTCCTTTCCATTAGCAAAATTCCTTTAAAGTCAACCAATCATGCCACTACGGAGGAGCTCAAACATCGTTTTGTATCCCTTCAGTTATATGCGGCAGATGGTGTCCAATTGATGATCCAGATATTGGAGCGACTCTGCACGTATTTTGAACAACCTGGAATGCATGCTCCGGCACTAATGACGATTCAAGGAGTTCACTGTTGTCAGATTATGTTGCCCACTTTGCGAATCTTGCGCGAATTACTTTCCTATGCCATATTATGCCGCGATGGTAGCTACAAGGATTTAACTGCCATTGATCATTTGGTGAAGGTTTATTTTCTCCTTTACTACTATCCGACACGTTGCCAGGCTGGCGGCGAGGTGGAACAATGTAAGCTGGAGGTAGTCCAAACTCTATTGGCCTATACCCAGCCAAATGAGCAAGATGAAGAATCTTTGCATAAATCATTGTGGACTCTAATGATTCGTGAGGTGCTCAAGAACATTGATGGACCAGCTAATTTTATTCCAGGTCAGAGATTAAAACAATTTTCAAAAATCCTTTAGACCTTAAATTAAAAATATTCCCCTTTTTGTGCAGGTTTGAAACTCTTGGCCGAATTGTTGCCCTTACCACTTCCCATGCCACAGCCGTTGTGTGATCAATTGCAAAAGCAACACAAGCAACGTTTGATCACGGAGCGTAAATTGTGGTCCGCCCATTTGCACCCACAGAGCGGGCAAATAGCAAAGCTTGTCGAAGCCTTGGCGCCTTCGAGTTTCCCTCAACTTTCGGAGTTACTTCAACGAGTCTGCATGCAGTTGTCGGATTTGGCACCCAATATGACTCTTCTAATCGCCAAGACGATTACGGAATTGCTGTGCAATGAATATCAAAGTTCCAATTGCATACCCACTACAAATTTGGAACGCCTTCTGCGGTTCTCCACAAGACTTTGTGCCTTTGCTCCATTGAAGAGTTCAATGCTATCGATATTATCGGGCAAGTTTTGGGAATTATTCCAATCGCTGTTAGCTCTAAATGAGTTTAACGAAGTGGTTTCCAATTGTCAAGAGGCAGTGCATCGTATATTGGATAGTTTTCTGGATTCTGGAATATCATTGATTTCCCATCAATCTTTGGCACAGCCAGCTCTAAATCTTGCTGCTGCGTTGCCGCCAAAGGAGTTGATTCCCCGTGTTATAGATGCTGTATTCAGTAATCTTACAAGTGTGGAGGTTACCCATGGCATATCCATTCTGGCTGTACGGAATCTCGTCATACTAACTGAGCATGAGTAAATATATTCTTTATCGTTTCATCTGAAAACTATTTTATTAATATATATTTCCATTCAAAGCTTTACATTTTATCATTTGGCCCAGTTGCTAAAGCAAAAGATCACTGAACTTCAGGCCTGGATGGAACGAGTGATACTCCACAACGAGACAGTAGAATACAATGCAAATATTGAATCTTTAATCTTACTTTTGCGCTCGTTGACCCAAATTGAGCCACCGCCCACGATGTCTGCCATGCCACAGCGTACACTTAAATTGGGAGCCAACGAATTGGCTCAATTAGTTGAATTTCAAGACATTGAGCTAGATAAACCACCAGTTTTGACCCGTATTTTAGCTGTTTTGGAAAAGCACAAGGCTGTGGCCAATGAGGCAGCATTGCGTGATCTTAAGCAACTTATTGTTCTGCATTCTTCCAAGCAGGATGGAGCACACTCGACTATTGAGATTGCCAGTGAAATAGAGTCTGGTAATGAGACGAATGCTTCCAATAACACTGGAGGGGGAGCGGTACCAGGAGGAGGAGGGTCTCTTAATGTTGAACCCTATCTGCCACAAGCCGAGGGCATTGTCACCCAATATGAGGCACGTCCTATATTTACCCGTTTTTGTGCCACAGCCGAAAATGCCCAATTAACCGCACGCTATTGGCTGGAGCCCTTGCCCATTGAGGTTATCGAGGATATGAATGAACCTCTATATGAGCGCATCGCCTGCGATCTAACCGATTTGGCAAATGTGTGCCTGAATCCTGATTTGAATCTCACAGGTGATTGCAAGCGTGTCCTACATCTTTCCGGGTCCCCACAGTCTAATCGGGAGATGACACCCACAGCTCCCTGTTTCCGTACTCGTCGGGTTGAGGTGGAACCAACAACTGGCCGACCGGAGAAGAAAATGTTTGTCTCTGCTGTACGAGGACGTGGGTTTGCTCGACCTCCACCATCGCGTGGCGATCTGTTTCGTTCTCGTCCTCCAAACACATCCCGACCACCTTCCCTGCACGTGGACGATTTTCTGGCATTGGAGACTTGTGGGGCCCAGCCAACGGGACCCACTGGTTATAATAAAATACCATCAATGTTGAGAGGTTCCCGAGTGGGACGTAATCGCGGTTCACGGATTTCTGCAGCTGCAGCATTTAGGTAAAACTGAATTCGCTTTTGGAAAGCATTTTATATAAATTATATTATCGTTTGATATCGACTCTTTCAGACAAAAGAAACTAATGCGCATAGGTTCGCCGTCGGGATGGTCTGAGTCTGGCCCAGGTTCATCGTATCGCCCCGGGAATCCGGAATCGCACTTTAGCAGTGGTGACACGCATTACACTTCGCCGCACTATTTAGGACGGCCTCGTGGACGTGGTCTTCGATCAAGACCACCCTACTTACGTTAAGATAATAACTTTAATATAAGACACTTAATATCAACTGCCTAAAGTTAGTACGGAAATGCCTTGAAGTCAACATTAATTGTCTTTAAGCCAATGGTATAATATTTGTTTGATTTGCTGTTGTAAAATTAGCTGCAGAAGGAAAAGCGTTAATTATTTTGTATAAACATTCAATTTCTTTATATTTTCGATTATGCAATTTTGTATAAGTATGTTAATCTCTCTATAATAGATCGATTGATTGATCATTTCTCTGTAATGACAAAATTTAAACGAATATCATGAGATTCCATGGGGACTTCTTCATTGCCTACGATCTGCTCATTTAAGGCCAAAGCCATAAGAACCGATTTCTTCTGAGGATATCTTTCTGCATGGCCACGCAGAAATTTATCATAGTAGCCCATGCCATGGCCCATTCGACCTCCCTGTCGAGTAAATGCTACACCAGGAACTAAAAATAGATCAATACCATGACCATTGGTCATGCAATCTTCGCGCGCTTCCTTGAAATCTGGCTGTTTTATGTGCCATTTCGTCAATGGGAGATTTTGATAGTCATCCATGCCTCGCAGACGTACCATTTTCATTGTTTTGCCCTGGTAAGTGGGCACAAACACCATTTTCTCCAAGCGAAACATTTCTTCTAGCAATTCAGTGGTGTCCAGTTCACCGCTGGTGCTTAGATAAATGCTCACACGTTGAGCCTGACGAAACGGTTCGCTTTCCAAGACCTAGAAGACGGATTAAAATGATATCTTTGATAATCGATAAAAAAAGAAACTTTTACCATACTTTTAATGTGACTGCACGTGATTGTTCAGCAATAGCATCATTAGAGATTCCTTTAATGACCTCCTTCATGCGATTTCGCAGAGCCACTTTTACACTATTTTGTATGGTGGAAGCCATTTTGGAATTAAATTGATGCTTGCACTTGTCGAAACTGGTAAAAACTGTTTCTGATTACAATTCTTCATGCGCCGATGGCTGATCACACCGGCCTCTCTTATCAGTTGTATCTCTCTGGATTCTCATCGAAATTCGTAAACAACAAAACCATAGTTCACACCATAACAGCTGATTCACATTAAAACATTAGAAAAAAAGACACTATTTTTGAGTAATGAACATGTATTAAAAAATTGCCAGTTGTTGAAGCTTTCAATGGTCCTCGGTCTACACCTGTAAAAGCCAAGTTGAAAAAAGCTCCATTCTCTTTGTTAACAAAACATTTCTCAGTATATTAATTGAATCAATTTAAAGTAGTAAAATAACAATCTTATTTTAGTTCATTTTTTCGCCGATTCGGAAGGCTTTTGATCCGTCTTGGTCTTCAAATTCTTAAGTTGTTCCTTTTGCTATTGTTAAATTCGATTTTTAGAATATAGAAAACGTATATTTTTGTTTGTTTTGAATCACTCACCTGCTTGTAGAAGAACTCTTCTTCTCGGGCAGCTTCCATTTTGCCCAAGGAACCTCCAGCTTCACGAATACTTCCACCGCCTCCGCCACCCTTGCCGGCACCACTACCGAGTTCACCAATCTGGGACATTTTCAAAAATCTACAACGGAAATATATTTTTAGAATTTGCCTTATGCAATTTTTCATGGAACTTACTGCAATTGCTTGGGATATAACTGCCGATAAAGACGACGCACTAAAAACATTCTATTTTGATTGCCTTTTATACCAAATTATATAGTATTTATATAGTTATATATAAAACGGTGATTTATGCGCAAAGAGTATTTCGATTTCAATATGTGGCGTAAGTTCGCGCAGCTGATTATAAAATGACAAAGCTGCCAGCTCGTTGAACAAACCGTTTTATTTTTGTATGAACTAACAATTTTATTTCTGCAATCAACATTAAAGAATTAACACTTCTTGAATGGTAAGCCTTATTCGGAATTATTACTCTTCTCATCATTCTCATTCCCCTTACCATCGGCTTTAGCTGATAAACGTTCCTTTTTAGCTCGATCCTGCATGTACTTAATGCAATCGGCAGTCTGGAAAAAGGGGTCGAAATAATTTAAAATGTCGGTTAGAATTTGAATAAGTTAAAAAATCTACCTCGGTCATAAAAAAGGCCTCCTCCATCACGTTCTTATGTTTATTCATAAAAGAGCTGTTGTAAATAGCCTGATTGTCTAATGTTCTTTTAAATTCATCCCAATTCTGGATATAAGCGGCACTTTTAAAATTGTCCAAATGCTCGCGTAACTTGGACATAAGGCTCTGATTGACAGATTTAATATATTCCACTTCTTTAATTCCGCCCTGCAATTTCCAGAGTCCACCACTACACAAAAAACTATCGGGCTTGTAGTCGCTGTAACGTCTCTTATTCAGGAGGGAACTGAAAGAAGGAAAAAGGAATTCTGATGCGCCAATTAGTTAAAGATCTTCAATGCTTACGAATATCCTTGGACTACTCTGCGCTGCAGAATATTTGAAAAAGACATTTCGTTAGCACTTAAAAAAATACGCGAATAACAATTACTCAAAATGCTTCAGACACATGAAAGACGAGTTATTAAATAAATTACTGAATTTATATTGTCAGTAGGAGAGTATGAGCTAAAAGTGCGCAACTAGCTCTGTAAAATTTTGAAATGAAATGAAAATCAACACCTACAGTACAAAAAAAAGATTCTCGAATGAAACAGAAAAAACAAAGAAATGCAAAATTAAAACTAAAAATTTGGTAGAAGTAACGAAAAATCTTAGTTAACAGCGATTATATTATCCAAAAAAAATTGTATTAAGTAAGTGTTATCATGTTGTCATTATGCTTTGTTTAAGTAACTTCATTCCGACACCCGATGAATGTAGGACGCAGGGCAACACTCAAAACACTGGCGGCATCGAAGTTCAAGACTGCGGCAGCGCTAAAACGCAAAACCCGCACCACAGCACGTAAAAGAGGCGAGGTTGTCGATGGAGCATCTGGGAGTGAAAATTGCTGTGGTGCTGGAGGGATTGTTGATCCTACCCGTCAATTTGTTCCCGTACGCCGTAAACCTCTGGGGGAATACATAAAGCTTGAGTCTCCGTTGCCCTTGCCAGTGGCCAATTCGTCCTCATCGGCCCTGAGCATGAGCTATGCCGCTGCTGTCGAAAACTGTATTCCCCTATCGTCCAAGTATAATGTAAATGTGATGACAACACCGTGTTTAAAAAAATCCCCAAAGTCAAGTCAAGTCCATTCTAAGAGTAAAACCCCAAACCCGAAAATGAAGACCAGAGATACCAGATTTAGCATATTCGATGTGGAGCAGCCAAAGCCACACATTATCTTGGTAGACCCTAAGCAATATCGTCAAGATCAGACTTTAAAGCTTACGGCAAAAAAGTGCCGTAAGTCCAAGAAAAGCAAGACAACTAATCAGAAGAAAGGAGTAGCCACTGCAGTAGCCGCCACCACTCTGCCTTCTGGTAAACAAAATCCAAAATTGAAACCACAGGCAGCCACTAATACTAACATGCCCTATGGCAAACAAACTCAAAAATTCAAGCCTTTAAAGGAAGCGTCTAAAGAATTGCCGACACTAAAGAAGAAAAAAACGACTAATACTACTGCTGCGTCTGTATCAGAGATTCAGCAGAAGAATAATAAGGAGTCTATTATTTTTACGGATGCCAATAGCTACCTAAGTCATCACCTCCAACGACTACAATCCATCTTGTCACGACAATGTTCTGCCAGCGGCAGCTCCACTTCTAGTCCCCAAATCGGGTCTACTGCTCACTCCAGATCCAAGCCTCTACCTATGGAATTGGTTCACCTCGATGTCAACAAATTTAGTCGCTTGAAACTGGAGGCTGCCGCTTTGCTGGCCCAGAATCGTACTATGCTGTATCAATGGATGAATACTGAACAACTTATCTCTTAGGTCTTAATATATCAGCCACAAAACGTAAAGAAAATTTCTCAGTTTAGTTTTAAATGTTTCAAGTGATTCTTTGTTCCAAAATTCTGAGACGATAACGGTCAGAACTGACTAATCTCCTACAAGTAAAGTGTTTTTTTTAAAAAAAAAAGGTTTAACTCTCCAATACCGATTTCTATAACTTGGCATACTCAATCACTTATTAGGCTTTAATGCCATAATTTGTAGCGCTTATAAATTTTGTAAATGTAATTAATAATTCAGTAAGGGGTCAAATATTTTTAAAGTTAACACTGATAACATAAAAGTGTATTTTATATGTTCATCTTAATATTACATATATTTGCTGGATATACAAATGAAAGTGTAAATACGTTCGATTGCTGCATGCACTTCTATTAGACGGTGTGATTGAGGGGTAAAAATTGATTATAAAAGTGTGGCAACTCTGATGCTCATACCTGCGTTTGCTACTCATTAATCCGTCAAGATGCTCGTTTTTCATAGAAATATATAGTTAAATGTTAATTTAAACAAAAGGATTTCAAAAAGAAACCAACAAAAGTACATTCTAACACTTTTGGGAATGTTGCCGAAGTGAGAGAAACAAAACCAAATTGATTGGTCAGGGCAAAGCAAGAGTATTGGCGCTGCGGGCGCCTTTGCTTCTGCATTTGTATTCTAGTGGCGTGTGTGTGCGTGTATATGTGTGTGTTGGTGTGTGTATATAATGGACAAGTCAAAAAACAACAACAAGGAAAATGCATCAATTGACTACCCTCCCTATCCCAGTTCGGCTGTCGACAACAGTGAGGATGTGGAGAGCAATAAAAGCACGCCCTATTTTACGCCTATGGAATTCATGCAGACCTCCTTTGAGTTTCCATCGCCCACGACAGACGGTGTTGGGGGAGTGGGAGTGCCTGGAGGAGCCGACTTAATTCATCCCGAGGAGTCATCGGCCCGCTGTTATACACCAAAACAATTCACAATAGCACATCCCCCGCCACCCAATCCTCATCAGTCCACACAATCACCCACACTAAGTCGCAGATTTAAACGATTTTCCCTATATGACCGTAGATCCTGTTCGCCTCATATAACCAGCACCAGCAGCAGTAGTGGCAGCGGCAGCGGGAGTAGCAGCACGGAGGAAAGGGGCAAGGATAAGGAGAACACTATGCCCAAGGGGCAGGATGAAAATGAAGACATAAATTTGTTTTTGTCAAAAAGTGAGCACAACTCACCAACAATTTTATTTAAAGATGAGGCCACCGCCACTTCCGGCCACTTTTCACCCAAATTACTGGCCTCTATCAACAATTTAAATATGTCCGGATCCCCTTTAAATATTATCAATTCTGCTGGCTACAAGAATGGGAATTTTTTTCGATTTCCCGAAATCGATCACGTGGTGCAGCAGCATCAGCCGGAGGAGCTTCCCTCTTCATTGGATGATCATGCTACGGCAGAGGTTGTATTGGTTATGCCTCAACTCCAGTTACAGGAGGGACGCAAGAACCGGAAGAATAAGAATAATCTCACCATACGGATAACGGACGTACCGATTAAGTCATCGACCCATCAGGTTTCGCCTTTAACAAAGCCTAAGACTCCTACCATCAAGAGTACCAAGGAGAAGGCCCGCTCCTTGGATTCAGCGGCCAATGAATCCGAGTTATCGATAGTAGTTCACAACATTACTGAATCTCATGGCAGCTGCGAGGATATGGAACCCTCTGCCAGCATTGGCTCGCATCATCATGCCCATCATTTGCCACAACCCGCCGCCTCCGGTCTGCTCTCTACATCCCTCCATAGTCTACAAGCCAGTTCCTCGAATCCCCCACAAAGACGATCAATGCGTCGCAAATCACCAGGTCTAAGCCTGAACAACTCTTCCGATTGGCTTACCTATCATCGAAAACAAAATCCCTATCAGGTGGCAACAACAGCGCAAAGTTCATTGGACTCTTCAGAGTTGAGCAGTGATTCGCCCCAGAGAAGTGCCGCCGAATTAAAATCCGCCTCCAGTGTCGACAGCAGTTCAAAATTTGGCTTGGGTGCCAATTTGGCACCACGCAGTGCCCACAAGCATCCGCATCAGCTGCTCCATGCATCTAGCACGAATCTAAAAACTTTACCTGAATGCCTGACTCTGGTGGAGTTCTCATCCACCAATTCTACCAGCTCTGCATCCTCGGCCAATATGGTTAAGCAGGAGTCCCCATTTAAACAAAAATCTATGGATCTACCCATACCGAAATCTTCAACCGTGTCCAGTTCGTCCATGAATCTTTTACAGCGTCGTGGATCTAATCACAGTCTGACTCTTAATTTACATAGCTCCTGCGGCAATCTAATGAACAGCGGCCTGAGTATCTCGAATTATAGTTTGGGCTCCATTCTCAACTCCAAGTCCAGTTGCAATCTGGAGGCCACTCAGCTCCCAGTAGGGCCGAATCATCAGCAATCGCATCAGCATTTGACCAGTCAAGGAAGTCGACAAGGTCTGTTCCGGCGTCGTGGATCCAACCATAGCATTACTCTTAAAGGTCATACCACAACATCTTGCGGGGATTTGAACTCATCAATGATGCTGACTGCTGAGAAATATCATAGACTTGGGATGCGCACCAATTCCACCGGTTCTGGTTCGGGATCGGCTTCAGTGTCTAATGTGCCCACGCCCAAACGTGGGCTACTGGAACGACGTGGCTCTAATCAGAGTTTAACCCTCAATATGGGTAGCATACTTGGAGGAGGAGATTTGACCACAACGAGCATAGCTATTCAGGATGTTCAACCTAAGGTTTCGGTGGTTTGTAATTGTGCCGCCTCAACACAGGCACAACGGAAGTTTTTTAGCACCGAGAATCTTAACACTAACGCCAATAACAACAACAACAAGGTCAATCAGCAATTCTTTGGATCCGCCTCAGATTTGCAACCGAGTAATCCACCAGAGAATGCGGCTGCCCTGGAACCAGTCGTCTGCACTTGTGTTGGCGCCGTTGGCGTACGCAACATCATGACACGCCCATTATCTCCTCAAACCACAAGCGAGGAATTTAAAATATATTTGGCGAGCATTCAAATGCTTCAAAGTGCATCCAATCCATTAAACCAACTGGATTTAATACGTCTCAACTATGTGTTTGATCATAGCTATCAGACCAGCAAGCAACAGCCGCTGGTGCCGCTTAATGAACGTTTGACGGACACGCCCACATATTGTTTGCCTCCCAGTTCGGAGGATAGCGAATTGCTAACAGCCTATCAGGCTGTGGTTCAACGAATGTCTCAGATCCAGCCCATTGCGCAACTAGAGGAGGCGGAACAGAAGCGAATATTTCGGGAATTGCACAAAGAGTTTTGGGACTTGCCGCTTAATCATCAGGAGAAACCCATGGTATTTGGATCGCAGACAAAGAATCGATATAAAACCATTCTACCCAATGAGCATTCCCGTGTGATGCTCGAAAGTGAATCCAGTGAGCTAAAGAGTCTGCAGGGGCATGAAGATCTACCAAGGACGAATACCAACTTATCGCTTGCTGTCCACGAGGATGTTCCCCCCTACATCAATGCCAATTATATCAAGGTAACACATAGGGGATCCCGCATTAATTCCAAATATTCAATATGTTCTTTTTTTTATATTTTTTAGGGCCCCGATTACGTTTCCAAGTGTTATATAGCTACTCAAGGACCTCTGCCGAATACGATATATGAATTTTGGTTAATGATCTATCAAAATACTCAACGCTATATACGACGTTGCATTGACGGCGGCAGCAGTAGCAGTCCCCATATGGATAAGACGCACATACTCCAGCAGTACTTTCAAAAGATCATTATGCTGACCAATTTTACGGAGGCCAATCGGCAGAAATGTGCCATTTACTTTCCCATAGAGTTGAATGAAGTTTTTGCGGTGGCCGCCAAATGTGAAGTATTTAAATTGAGTACTCCTGCCCGGGAATATTTTGAGGAGCATTTAAGGATGCCAGCAAATAAGGAATTAACTTCGCTGGGTACTATTAATGTTGTGCTGGAAGGAGGACATGACTTAGTCAATAATCGACATCACATTGGCATTGAGTCGTTGAAGGTGACGCTGGATGAGGATTTGGCAAAGACTTTGCCAGCAAATAGCAGTTTCTTTTTGGTAAAAAATGTGGGCATAGTGAAGCGCAATGGCTATTCGGTGCGAAAATTTGTGCTTATATATTGCATCCATGTGCCGCACAGTTGCAGTTATCATTTGCAGAAGATTTGTTGTTATCACTATTGGTATCCTGATTGGCCGGATCATCATTCGCCCAAGGATATTAACACATTGCTGGACACATGCCTGCATGTTCTCAATTTGGGTAAATGCGAGTCGGAGTTTGATAATTATGATGAAAAAAGCACTTCAACACCGAATGCCCATTTGGAGGCGCAACGCATGGAGATCTATCAGCAGGATATTTTTAATGCAGTGCAACCTCTGCCAGTTATCCATTGCTCGGCTGGAATCGGGCGCACTGGCTGCTTTACAGCTATTTTGAATGCAATACGACAATTGAGGCAATCTCTGGCCTACTCTCTCACTAGTATGCCTGCAAAGGCATTGGGAATTAGTGATTGCGATCCAGAGATAAATTATGAGGATAGCGATAGTAGTTTTACCTGCAACACCATACGCTATATTAAGCGCATTGTGCAGGAGGAGCCGGCCACATTTGACAAGTTATGCAAAATGCCGGAAATCTTTGTGGACGTGCTGGGCATTGTGTGCAATCTAAGGCTGCAGCGTGGCGGCATGGTCCAGAACTCGGAGCAATACGAGTTAATACATCGCGCCATTTGTCTCTATATGAAGAGGACTTTGGCACTAAGGAGGTTCTAGAACCGCCCGTTTTTTTAGAAAGATGAATCCAATCAGATTTAATAACGACGACAAGAAGAAGAGGAAGTATAGAAGAGCAAAACACCAATTTACATATTATTATAAAAAAAAAAAAAAAAAAAAAAACATATATATATATATATTTGTGAACAAATCAAATTTTTTTTACCCTTATTTTTAATGTAAACCCCACAAGCAACTCCAACAACAACAAACCATGGCTAAAAGAGTCTCGAACCTAACCCTAAATAGAACATTAGACAACATCCCCCTGGAGTAGATGTTCTCAATGTTTGGCTAAATAATTAATTACCTATTACCACATATTATACCTATACATATACATATATTAACCATATACATACATTATACAATATAAATGTTTATTAAGTGTTTGGATGTCTGTGTATGTTAAAAAAAAAAGAAGAAAACTAAGAAAAAACAAAACAAACCACAAAAACAAAAAAAAAAAAACAAAAAACAAACGAAAAAATATCGCAAAACCAAAAAACAAAAAGAATATTAAAAGATAGTGTGTGCAGCATGTATGTATGTACATAAGTGTAAATGTTTCCAACTTTTTGGTGTGAACTATAGGTATGCTTAAAGAACTAAAGTTAATTACAATTACTATTATATTTCTATTATTATTATATATATTACACACCTACCTAACTTTCCTTACCTTACCGAAACTCCATATATGAAACAAAACCCGTACGGAACTTATTAACCTGTGCTTATGGCCTGCAATGGTGAGCTTATTAAACAGTTTGAAGGCGAAAAAAGCTCAAACCTTTCTTCAAGTTGTCAAGGATCCTATCCAGGTACCCTTGTCTAACTGACTAAAACACCAATTTTTTCAAATTCAAACGGTAAGTTCGACCATTGGAGGCTATAGCACGGAAAGTTCTTCCAAAACAAAATACATAGAAAAATACAAAGGAAAAATTGGAAACCACAATCCATAAATGAACTTGTATTAAATGTTTATGCAAAGGAACTAGTCAAATAAAACTTAGAAACATTTTAAATGTAACTATAAATGTGTAAATTGACAATGTGTTTTTATTTGGAAATCGAAATGGGATATTAACATATGAAAACTTTAAACAATAAAATAAAGAGTTCTTTCTTTTCGATCTCTATATTTTATAAAGACGATCTTTGTAGAAGGATATGATACAGACGCTAATATTACAAACAGGCAGAAAGAAGCATTTTCGACCTTATTAAGTATACACATATATTATTGATCAGAGTCAACAACCAAATTGATTAAAACATGACCATGCGTATGCAGGCCTAGATCTTGGAGAATATAAATGCTAGAGCTAACAAATTCGACTACAAATATCGGAGATATACTAATGTATAATATTTATACTTTTTGTGTATATCTAAATGTCGATTGCAATATTAACTTATAGAGTGAGCGAAATAACATGCAATTACTGTTAGAGATATATTTACAACTGATGGTGATTTAAAAGGAGGATTTTTTATTTAATGAAGGTCCTCTACTTGGTACAGCATATACTCAAAGTCATCAGAGACGACTTACTAGCTTTATTTTCTGTACTAATGGCAATTTAAAATTACCTAAATAAATAAAACCTTTTAGTGAAAAAAAAATTGAGTTGAAACTAGTTTGTGATTCTTAAAAAAATTAATGTGATTACGGTGCTTCACCATTAACAAAAAGTCCGATCGGACATAGTTAATAACGTAGCGAGAACGATCGTTTAAATATGGAGTTGTATTCAAGAAATTTCTTTGAATTCGTTCGAGAGGAAACAAATCAAGTCCATCAAATTTATTTCCTTCAGTTCGGAAGGGACTGTTTTTTTTTTGGTTTTTTAAATTTGTTTAAGAATTAAATTGCAATTCCATTTCATATTAAATTTGAATAGTAGATAAGCCTTAAGAATACATTAATATTATTTTGCAATTTTAACAACTAATTTAGTGAAAATAATTCATTTTTTAAATTTAATAAAAATTCCTCCGTTTGATAAGAAATACAAATCAACCTACTGGACCATTGGAGGGTTAATTGTGAATCAGCTGTTTTCTATTTGCAGTCGTTTCCAAAGTCCCTCGTATTAAATCTGGTTTTTGGTATTAGTTAGCGTGTAATTGCAGAACAAGCTCGATAAGATTGGCTAATCTCGCAATGTTAGCCAGCTTAATTCTGCAGGCCAGAAGTTGTGGCAGAAATTATTTAAGGCTTTACAACAGTATGAGTGTAAGCTTTAGATAAAATAAGAAACAATCCAACATATAAATTACATATATTATTGAATTCGACAGGTTACAAAGGTCAAAGTGCCAGTGAAACAAGGAATTGTGGTTGGCGAAGAGCACAAAACAAGCAACGGATTCGAATATGAGAGTTTCCTGGGTGTGCCGTATGCACATCCACCAGTTGGAGAGTTGAGATTTCGAGTAAGTTAATCCATAGAACTGGAAAATATCTGTATTGATATCGGTACGCATTTTCAGAGCCCAGTGCCTTTGGAGCGGTTTCAGGAGTATGAATTAGATTGCAGTCAGCATCGTGATGTGTCCCATCAAAAGGATCCTTTCACCCTGCAGGTAGTTGGTTCCGAAAATTGTCTGTTCCTTAATGTGTTTAAGCCCAAAAAAACGAGTACGGACTCACCATTGCCAGTCATGGTGTGGATTCACGGCGGCGGATTTTGGTTTGGCAATGGCAATAGTGACTTGTAAGTGCTCCAAAACTTAATATTGATGGACATTCTATTAAAACTACACTATTTTAGTCACTTTCCAGTACATCTTATGGAACAAGATGTCATAGTCGTAACACTAAACTATCGTTTGGGTGCTCTAGGTTTTATAAGTTTGCCCGAGGAGGGCATCTTTGGGAATGCCGGTCTGAAAGATCAACGCTTGGCCCTCCAATGGGTCAATGAAAACATAGCCAACTTTAACGGGGATCCTCAAAATGTAACTCTATTTGGTGAGAGTGCTGGTGGATCCGCAGTTCATCTGCACACATATGCTAAACATGCGAACAAACTGTTCCACAAGGCCATCATGCAGAGTGGAACTGGGAACATGGAATGGGTTTTCCAAAACCTGTCAGAATATAAAACACGCCGCCTGGCTGAGCTATTAGGAGCAAATGAATCTGTTCTAAACAGTTCAAAAAAGCTCTTGGAGTTTCTGCAATCGGAAAAAGTGACCCCAGAAAGCATTGGCGCCACTACAATGTCCGTTTTGACACCAGATGAGCGCCGTCGTCATTTACCTTTCACCTTTAAGCCCGTTGTTGAGCCATCGCATTGTCCTGATTTCTTTATAGATCGTGGAATTCTGGATTTGATGCATCAAAGAGGGATTTTGGGATCTATGCCTATGATTATGGGCTACAATTCTGGAGAGGGGATGGCCATGATTACGGCAGCCAAAAAAAAATTAGATGGCTTAGACAAAGACTTGGCTCGGCTAGTTCCACGCAACCTGATCAAGGAACCCAGTGATCCAGCAGCTTTAGCAGTAGCTGCTGACATTCGAGATTTCTATTTCAATGGCCAAAAAATAACTGAAGAGCATCTTGATAATCTGGTAGATTTATTCTCGGACTACCACTTTATTATGGACATGCAGCATGCTGCTGAGATTCACGCCAACTGCCAGACCGAATCACCTCTTTACTTTTATCGCCTGGACTATGTTGGTGAACGCAATTTGTACAAAAAGGTTTTCCAAAATGATAAATTGAGAGGAGTAGCACACGCCGATGATATTTCTTACTTATTTCAAATGCGTGGAGACCAGACACCACATGATCCCACTGATTTGATAGTTTCCCAAAACCTTTGTAAAATGTGGGCAAACTTCGCCCGTTATGGAAAACCTTCGGAGATTTGGAAGCCAATTAAGAAACCTCAAAGGGGTAAGCCATTTGAATTGGACTTTTTGTTGATCGACAAAGAATTGCGAATGGACCGTAATCCAGATGCAGAACGCATGGAATTCTGGCATAGCATGTATAAGCGCTATAACGCAAAGTGTTACAAGTCATTACGGGCAAAGCTTTAAGTTCAATTGATATTAAACAATGTAAAAAATAGATTTATAAAATTTGAAACGAAAAAGTCGTTTTATGTGGCAGCTCTGTGTGTGTTAATCTGGTAGTGTGGTTGCGCTGTAGCATTGTGCTACCGTTATCGATAAATAAATATCGAAATTATCGGGCTCAGTTCTGGCGTCACCATCTGTATTTGGCGGCATCAAAGTTGTAACTTTATTTATATAGTTTTGAATTAATGCAAAATGTATGTGAAGCAGCTGGTGCTGGATGGTTTCAAATCCTATGGCCGTCGCACAGTAATCGAGGGATTTGATCGTGAATTTACTGCAATCACTGGTTTGAATGGTTCCGGCAAATCCAACATTCTTGATGCAATTTGCTTTGTGCTGGGCATAAGCAATTTGCAGAATGTAAGCCCAACATGAATGTGAGATGTTTGTCTTACAAAGATATTAAACTAAAGGACTTCTCCTCTTTTATTTACTAGGTTAGAGCCTCGGCTTTGCAGGATTTGGTGTATAAAAATGGCCAGGCAGGCATAACGAGAGCCACAGTGACCATTGTCTTTGACAATACAAATGCGTCTCAATGTCCACAAGGATATGAAAAATGTCGCGACATTTCAGTAACCCGTCAAGTGGCGGTTGGTGGAAAAAACAAATTTCTCATAAATGGAAAACTGGTGCAAAACAAGAAAGTTCAAGATTTCTTCTGCTCCATTCAACTTAATGTGAACAATCCGAATTTCCTTATTATGCAGGGAAAAATCCAACAAGTTCTTAACATGAAACCTAAGGAGGTAAGCCGAAACAACGACAAAGATGGAATAATATAAAAATATATATATATTTACTGTCATATTAGGTACTCTCCATGGTGGAGGAAGCGGCTGGCACTAGCATTTATAAGACCAAGCGTGATGCTACTAAGAATCTAATAGAGAAAAAAGAGGGGAAAGTGCGGGAAACTACAGTTTTATTGGATGAGGAGATTTTACCAAAGTTGGTTAAACTTAGACAGGAGCGTTCTGCGTATCAGGAATACCAAAAGACTTGTCGAGATATTGAGTTTCTGGTCAGAATTCACATATCAGCCAAGTATTTAAAACAATTGGATGCTCTACAGTCTGTCGAGGCTAGTGGGCAGAAGATAGACACGAAAATAGCCAATTGTCAGACGACGCTTTCCAAGAATCTCGAAGAAATTGCAACAATTGATACAACTGTGCAAGATATGCAACAAAAGATTGATGAACAAATGGGTGGAAGCCTCAAAGGTCTGGAGGCGGAACTAACGGCTAAGCGCGCCGTGGAAGCCACTGCATCTGGCAGTTTAAAAGCTGCTCAAGGTACAATAGAGCAGGAAGAGAAAAAAATCCGTTTGGCCGGTAAAAGCATAGCCGATGATGAGCGCGCCTTGCAAAAGAAAGAAACTACCATGTCCCAAGTAGGAGATGAGTTTCAAGGCCTCAAAGACGCCGACGCAATGGACTCAAAGGCCTATGAAGATGCAAAAGCCAAACTGGAGGCCGTTTCCCAAGGTTTGTCGACCAATGAAGATGGCCAGGCTTCAACACTGCAAGAGCAGTTAATAGGTAAGATTGTGAGTTCCCATTTATCTGATTATTCCTAAAACAAATTGGTACTTTTTGCTCTGCCAGTGGCCAAGCAACAGTTTAGCGAATCACAGACAACGATTAAAACATCCGAAATGGAACTGCGTCACACTCGGTCACTTCTGAAGGAACGACAAAGTGAAACTCAAACCAACGATGCGGCTTATGTGAAAGATAAACGGCTCCTGGATCAGTTGCATGAAGAAATCAAACATCTCGAACGTCAACTAGGTGAAGTGAACTATGAGGGCGGTCAGTTTGAGGGGTTGCGGGATCGTCGTCAACGGTTGCAAGAGGAATTGCGAGTAATCAAGAGGAATCTGGATAGATGTGATGCTGGAAGGTTTGATTTAGTATATCAAGATCCTGAGCCAAATTTCAACAGGCGAAAAGTAAGGGGCATGGTGGGAAAGCTTTTCGAGGTAAAAGACATGAACAATTCCATGGCATTGGCAATAGCAGCTGGCAGGTCGGTAAGTACGAATTACGATTCTCACAAATCATTTGCAGTTATCCATTTTTTCCATCTTCTATGTAGTTGTATAACTTTGTCACGGATGATGACGTGACCAGCAAAAAGATTTTACAACGTGGTAATCTTCAGAAACGCGTTTGCATGATTCCCATCAATAAAATAACATCGGGTTGCATTAGTCGGAAGGTGGTTGAAATTGCTCAAAATAAAGTAGGCAAAGAAAATGCCGAATGGGCATTGTCCCTCATTCAGTATGATGATTTCTTTGCCCCAGTGATGAAATATGTGTTTGGGAGAACTCTCATTTGTACGAATCTTGAAGTGGCCAAAGCGCTAAGCTATGATCCTCGTATCAATTGTCGCTCTGTTACTCTAGAAGGAGATGTAGTGGATCCTCATGGCACAATGACGGGTGGTGCACCAGAAAGAGGTGCAAATGTTTTGGAGGAATTGCATTCCATCAAGAAAATAGAGAAGGAATACAAGGAGAAGGCAAATGAATTGCAGCAAGTCGAACAGCAAATGCGGTAAATTTATACAAATTCTAATTTTTATGATTTTCATAAAATAACTTTATATACATATTATATACATAGGGCAATTGAACAGGTGGCTCATACATACAACAAGATAAAGGAGAATCTGGAAATGCGTCAGCATGAACTCTCCATGTGCCAGAGTAGATTGGCCCAGACGACTTTTCAGCAAAATCAAACTGAGATCGAGGAAATGAAAGAGAAGATCACAACATTAGAACAGCAGATAACGGATGCTCGAGAAACACAAAAGAGTTCGCAGGCTAAAGTGAAAGATATTGAAAGCAAGCTAGCTGATGCCAAAGGCTATCGAGAGCGTGAATTGAAGTCGGCCACAAACGAAATGAAAGCAGCTAAACAAAGGGCCGAAAAATCCAAAAGCAATTGGAAGAAGCGAGAACAGGAATTCGAAACGCTGCAGCTAGAAATAAGCGAATTGCAAAAGTCCATTGAGACGGCCAAGAATCAACATCAAGCAATGGTGGAAGATCTTGAGAAGTATAAAGCTGAATTGCAGGCTCTCCAAGAAAATAGTTCCACTGCAGCCACTGATGTGGCCGAACTTGAAAGAGCCATCAAGACACAAAAGGATCAACTTAACGCTCAAAACAAGGAAATGCGACACATGTTGGTAAAGAAGGAGAAACTGCTTAAGCAAAACCAGGAACTGGAACTGGAAGTTAAGAAAAGGGAAAATGAAAAGAACAAAATTAGTGGAGAGGCCAAGGAGGCCAAGAAACGCATGGATGCCCTGGAGACGAAGTATCCTTGGATTCCCGAAGAAAAGAGCTTCTTTGGAGTTAAAAACACCCGCTATGACTACAGTAAAGAGGATCCTGTGGAAGCCGGTAACAAGTTGGTGAAAATGCAGGAAAAAAAAGACAAAATGGAGCGCACTCTCAATATGAATGCAATTATGATCCTAGAGCGGGAGGAGGAGAATTTCAAAGAGACCGAGCGTCGACGCGAAATTGTGGCCAAAGATAAAGAAAAGATCAAAAACATAATTGTCAAAATGGACGAAGAAGAGCAGGGACAACTGAATCGTGCCTGGACTCAAGTAACTCAAAATTTCAGTGGCATTTTTACTTCTCTCTTGCCTGGGGCTCAAGCTCGCCTTAATCCTGTAATGACCAATGGAATCTTAAGCGGCCTCGAGATCAAAGTTGGGTTTAATGGAATTTGGAAAGAGAATTTGGGTGAGCTGTCCGGTGGACAGAAATCGCTGGTAGCTCTATCACTGGTATTGGCGATGCTTAAGTTCTCTCCAGCTCCACTTTATATTCTTGATGAGGTTGATGCAGCCTTGGATATGTCGCATACCCAGAATATTGGCACAATGTTAAAGGAACATTTTACCGATTCTCAGTTTTTAATTGTTTCTCTCAAGGATGGCCTTTTCAATCATGCCAACGTCCTGTTTCGGACACTATTTGAGGAGGGCGTGTCCACAGTTACGCGACAGGTTAGCCGGGTTAATACGGCGCATAGAAGTTAGACATTTGTATTATTTTGTATAACTATATTTTTAATCCGATTCAAGAATAAAACAAAAACTAATATTTTACAATAAGATTTTATACAAACAATTATAAAAGATTTTATATTTGTATAAATTGGAATTCTTAAAAATTAAAAGCTATTTTCTAATGCCAACATTTTTGAACTTTTCCATAGAGATATAACCACTCTAAGATAGTTGAGGTGTTCCTGAAGGAGAAAACCTTAAGTTTTAACAAAACTTATCTATTATTAAAAAGAGTTCAAAACTACTTACAGGATGATTTCCTAACGTAAGGTAAGGTTTGCTTTTCCATCTGTAAAATGGTTACATACAATAAGTAAAGGAGGTAAGAGATGGCAGATATTTGTACCTTGTGTTCCAACTGTTTACAACTTAATTTTAAACGGAACATTGTAAATCGATACAAGCATAACGATTCGTTTTGAATCAAAAAAAGCCGTTACAAATCGTCGATTGCAAATTGCGCGCAGTTTCAAAACAACTGACAGTTGTTTATTTAAAATGGTCACACTGCGCGCGTCAAACGACGTGACCGACAGAGACAAATCGACTGACTGACGTAAAAGAGAGAAACACCAACACAACTACAAGTACACAACAATGTTGGAGGAGGCAACGAAAAATTGAAACAGAGTCGGAGTCTCCTGAAAAAAGCGAAAATTTCCTTCTTAAAATAGGCGGCACCAGTCCGGAGGACAACCTTTCAAAATTTCCAGCCGACGTAGATATTTCACCAAGCTCGCCATGGTAAGGAATGCAGCATTAAATCGCTTTTCCCTTGGTTGTGTCTTGTACGTGTGTGTGTGTATGTTTGTGTGCGTGTTTGTGTCTCTATGTGTGTGTGGGATAAAAAAAATTATAGACACTGGGACTCCAGCTGAGGCTGAATGGGGCAAGGTGGGGGTCAAGATTTGTGCAAGTGATATCATTGTAGATCATAAAGAGTTCCCTCCATTTCGTCCGCCTGCCGTAATGGGATAAATCCGAATGTTTTTTTTTATTGCTTATTTAAAGTCTGCATTCCTAAATGCTCAAGGTTCTGAAATCTATTTCTTTAAGGATCGAGTGACAAAGCCGCAGAAGAAAATGCTCATCACATTACTGCGGGAAACAAAGTACATGGAGGGCAAAAAAGAGAAGGAGTGGTATTGGGAAAAAATCCAAGCGGCATTAAATACAATTGGACCCAAGAAGACTATCATCCAGTGGAAAAAGGTTAGTTTTATTGTTAATTATTGTTGTATTACTATCATCTATCGTCTGTGTACCTCCTTACAGTGCTGGCGAGATATGCGTTTGACCACTAGAAAAAAATTAGCCGAACTAAAGCGTTGCCAACTGTCCGGAGGATCGCCGCCTCCTGGGATTGAGTTAAATCAAGAGGATAATGACATTATTGATATTGTAGGCACTGAATATTTTTATGAGGAAATGAATGGTGAGCTTAAGCCCGAAAACTTTATGTCTGGATTTGATTATGTGCCGGAGCACTTTTGCGATGCAATTTTGACAGCTGCTGCGGGCCAGCAGCAACAACAACAACATATGCAACATCCCAAGGATCCTCAGTCACATGGACAGGATCATCATGGACAGGACGGTGAGACAAATGATGCTCCAGGCTCGTCAAATGGTGGATCCTATCAAGGGCAGCTGCAACAGTCCCATAACGGGACTGTGGGAGGGGATCATGTCAGTGGCAGTAGTGGGACACAAACACACTCGGGAATGCCACAGCATCCGGCATTTCATGGCAGCCTGCATCCGCATCTTTTAAGGCGACAACATGGTGGTAATACAACACTTCCGCGGGAGTCTCCGTTCGAGGAAAAGCTTCTTCAATTCATGCAGGATGCATTTCCCAAAAAGAGCAAGAAGCGAAAACAGCGGGATCCTGATAGGCTCTTTTTACTTTCGCTGTATGAGGAGATAAAGCGGGTGCCCGAGGAGATTCGCCTGGATGTCAAGTCTGAACTTATGCAAATATTAAAAAAGTACCAAAAGAAGTCCCCGGTTAAAGCGGAAAAGTCTTCTGCCTCGTCTTCGACATCGACTTCGTCGCAGAAGCAAAGTTCGAGCGGTTCTAGTAGCGGGAGCTCTGCTTCGGCGGCTCACTTGTCCCACAGCATGTATCAACTGCAGAAAAAGTATGAAAAGAACGAAAAGGAGCCTTCACCTCAATCCCAAGTGGATCGGGTTGCGGTGTCATCCGCTGCTTCTGCATCCTCCGCGGTATCACTTCATGCCGCCCAACAGTTGCCGCTGTTCCAGCTACAGAAAAAGTATGAGGAGAGCGTTGTGGATAAAGATCAACGCAAGCATGTGGAGGCTGTTGCCCAGGCTCATCAGCAGCAGCATGCGGCCCACCAACAACCGCCACCGCCGCCACCAAATGATCAGCATCTGCATCATCCCCAAATGGCACACAATATAATGTTCCCGCTGGCTCAACTGCGCAATGAGCAGACATCGGCGCAGCAACATCACTCTCATAATCCTCACCAACAGCAGCAACATCCGCACCAGCAACAACAACAACAACAAGCTCAACAACAACATCACCCGCCTACAATATTTGGCTCTGCCCCCAGCTCAGATCGTCCGGCCATGTCCTATGAAAATGTCGGATGAATGTTAAGCCGTCTGTGGGAAGCCACACGCCCATCATCGACACATGTGTCCCCCACGACGGCAGATGCGCACAACAACTGTTAGCAAAGCTCACAATCAGTCGGAACTGTGTGCAAACAACTTGTTTTAAACATATATATATATATATATAAATATATATTTTAGACTTTACTTTACTCGTGTTTTCGTAAGATTCTCGTAAATACATCATAGGAGCCATGCAACGATCCTCAATGTAAAATGTAAACCAGCAACAACAATAATTATTGTTTAAAAATTGTACGTTTAGTTTTCCGAGTGCAACAAAAGTGAATTTATCAATGTATACAACAAAAATATATACACAAAACAAAACGAGAACACTTCAAAATGATATGAAAATTTAATTTTATGCATAATAACATCAGATCGTTAAAAAAGTTTTCCTACCTAAAAAAGGGTTTTAATTTTATTTGCTAAATGTAATCTGTCCAAGAATGAATCGTTCAAGTACTCGGTATATACATAAGATTTGCAAACTGTTTCATTTGCATTCCGATAGACTTAATTTGAAGGTTAAAAATTTTAAACGCGGCATAACTTTCATTTAACTTTTGGAGAACTTCTTTTTTATTTTAGAACTTAACGTGGCCTGGTCATTAAAATGTCTTTCTCCCATATATTAGTGCCAGTCTTTGCCCCTTAGATTAGTGGGTAGGCATAGAAGACTAAAGCAGGGAACACGACATGTCATAAAAATAAGATTGTCAACTCGCAAATTTATCTTATTTTCCGCAGTTCACACCCGATCGTTAGTCTGAACGAGCTCGCTTATGTATTCCCCGCCGTACCTCTATTGTGTGCAGTAAAATGCCGAGTGAGATTACGAGATGAGCTTAAAGCAGCATAAAGCCCGAAAGATGCTTATCAGTTCACTGTGACGTGTGTATAGAAGTGGGTGGTTAACGGGCGGACAGTAGCCATCCGTATTGGATATCCAAATGTATTGCGTTTGGCATTCTAGTCTGGGCAGCGGTATAGCCCAAACGGACTTGGTGGTGGTGATCGCATTGTCTCTTGTTTAACACCCCATCCTGTAAATGGACTAGAGTCAGTTTCTGGTGTATTTCTCTAAAGTGACAAAGCTAAGCAAATTATAATCTGGGAAATATGGCTGCAGGTACGCGACACTGTGATCAAGTGCAATTCAAGTTTTGTTACATTGTAATCTGGCTCAAGATCTTTAATTAAAACAAAACAAACCACAGACTGCCTTCAATTCCGATTGCATTTTATCATTGTCGACTATATTAGATTTTAATACACTTTAAAGATTAAACTACAATTAAGAGTAAAACCCCGTATTAATTTGGCCCAGAAGTTTGTCACGCGAAAAATACGATATACCTTAAAGTGGTTTGTATTGTAATTTTAAAGTGTATAGAGACTTCGTGGTGGTTAAATTAAGACCGGCCCTTTGGTTTAAAATTCTGGTTAGAGGCAGTATTTTTAGAATTCTTCTTCCTTTACTCTCCATCTAATTTTCGTTGTTACTTATAATTGGATTTCACAGTCAAGGCTCGTACCGTTCTCTGGTATATGACATTTTTTGGATTCATTGTCAACTATATGCTACGGATTAATCTTAACATTACTATAGTGGATATGTTAGCAGCGAAAGGTAAGACGTCGACACCAACAGTGAATCTTTCTCTCAGTAATTCAAATGTAACGAACTTTGTTCGTCCGGAAAGATTGTCATTGGAGCACGGAATTTTGGATTGGGCACATGTGAGTAAAGAGAATTATTTGGTTATTATTGTTTATTTTGTTTTTATGATTCATAAATTAATTTAATTTATATACGGGTGTTAATGATGTGACTAAACTTTTACAGATTCCATATGAGAAGGAGGGATTTCATTGGAATGAGAAGCAACAGGGTGCCCTGTTGGGTTCCTTTTTCTGGGCCCATTGGATTTTACAAATTCCTGGAGGAATTTTAGCACGAAAATATGGAACAAAACTTATTTTTGGCTGGTCTAATGGTATTGGCATCTTTTGTTGTTTCATCATACCTCTTGTATCCTATTTGGGTTATAGTTACTTACTTTGGTTACGAGTTTTCCAAGGATTTGTCACGGTTAGTCTCGATGCTTCTCAATTTGTGATTGTTAAAACTGAACATCTTTTTTTAATTTGCAGGGATTAGCTTGGCCTTCAATGCATGTTATGACAGCGAAATGGATTCCTCCCAATGAGCGCAGTAAATTTGTCAGTGCTTATTTAGGGAGTTCTGTGGGAGTGGCTTTATTTTATCCGATATTTGGTTATATCATTGATATAATCGGTTGGGAAAGTGTTTACTATGTGTCTGGAATTGTTGGAACTTTGTGGTTCATTTCGTGGCAGTTTTTGGTTTTTGATAGTCCATCTGAACATCCTCGTATCGATGAATCGGAGAGACGTTATATAGAAAAATCGCTTGGGGCATCCGTTCAGAGCACTAATCCAGGACCGACTCCTTGGCGCGAAATAGCAACATCTAGACCTGTGTGGATGAATGTCGTCGCACAATGGGGTGGCATTTGGGGACTCTTTACTTTGATGACCCATGGTCCGACATATTTCCGTATCATACATCACTGGGATGTCAAAGCGGTAAGAATCAAAGTTAACTTTATACTACGCTCACTATAAATTTTGTAATTTGTAGACGGGCTTTCTGTCTGGACTTCCACATTTAATGCGTATGCTGTTTGCCTATGGCTTTTCCATGTTTGCGGATTACTTGTTACGCACTGAGCGCATGAGTCGTACTAATGTACGGAAATTGGCCACTGCAGTTTGTAAGTACACTGGTTTAATAGAAAAATGCTTTCAAACGTTTTCTTATTTTCGTGTTGCCTTTTTTTTTTTGGTATAGGTTGCCTACTCAAGGGTCTAGTGGTATTGGCATTGGCCTATTTTGGTTATAATTCCACAGCTGCTATTGTACTGGTCACTGTAGCAACAATGGTTCACGGAGCTGTTTCGTCTGGTCCATTGGCATCGGTTGTAGACTTGGCTCCAAATTATGCTGGCATAGTTTTGGGAGTAAGTGGAGCAATAGGTGGCATGCCAGGTTTTATCTCACCTCTAATTGTCGGTCTGCTGACCCAAGGCAATGTAGGTTACACAAATTAGTTATTGTTCTTGCAAACCATTTTCTAATTTGACTGGATTTTCAGCAAACTATTGAGGCCTGGAAGCACGTCTTCCAAGTGACCGCTGGCATGTTAATTGGCAGCGGAATTTTATATGTCATGTTTTCGGAATCGACTCTTCAACCTTGGAATAGCGGCTGCTGTTCTTCATTACCCGATGTTAATCTCAAAGAGCTGCAATCTCTAACTGAGGAGAAGAAACCACTCAATGCAGATCCCGATGTGGCCACAGAAGTAAATGATGAGGGCAAAACAGAAAAAGATAAAGATGAAAAGTGATCGCACGTCATTTTTATTGGCATAATTTCATTTTACCTGTGGCTTTCAGTCGTGTAGGTCTTCGCTAGATAAGACTGGCAAAATATTTGCTTGCGGCTTTAGTCAGTGACAAGTTTCTTTTAGATTTTAAGCAATCTTGTTATGATTAGTTTTAAGCTTCCATGTATCTGTTAAAACGTCTACGTTTGTTTGTCGTCCAGCATGTCTCCTATGTTCAGAATAAATTATGGTTGATAAACACAAATGATTTATTGACTCGTGTAGTAGAAGCCACATCTTGATCATATGAATGTTGCGTGTGCGCGAAATGATGGCTATAAGATCTACGGAAGCAATAAGATTTCGACAGATAAAGAAGCAACGAACACGGGGCCCTAATTATCTTTAGGGTGGCGCTTGTTCTTGGTCAGAAAATAGGATCATAAAATTATTTCTGTTACAATTAAATATATATAAAGTTTACTGAGTGCTAAATCTTATTAATATTATAATATTATATTATATAATAATCACTTTCAAAGAGTTTTAAGCTTCTTATTTGAACAAATTAAAACATACATACTCGGTCGTGCCGAAGTTCAAATACTTTTGCAAACAAACAGAATCATAAGAAAGTATATACTAGACAAGTCTCCATGCCTTTGGTCCGATTGTTTCTACGGGAGCTTAAGGATATAGTCGGCCAACTTTGCTAAAATTAAATAAGGACATTTATGTATATATACCAAACTAAGAAATACCAAATTTCGTTAGAGTCCCTCTTTAAATAAGCAAATTATTCATCTAAAACTGTGTTCTTAAACGATCGTTCATATGGAACCTATATGAAATAGGCAACCGATTCTGATAAAACTTGGTGGAAATGTTAAAAGTGTATAAGAAGTATCACAATCACAGTTTTTCATGATATTCAATTGGAAAACAATAGACTTATTGAGGTTAAACCTTATTCTCGACCGATCGTTTCTATTGGAGCTATATGATATAGTCATCCGATCGGAATGATTCCGAACAACAATGCCTGCAGCATAAAGAAGCCTAGGTGCGAAATTTCTTTGTAGCTTAAAGATTCTCGGAGGAGATCGTGTTGGTCCAGACAGACGGGCAGGGCTATATCAACTCAGCTCATCGTGCTGATCAAGAACATATACATACATATACATACATACAGACGTAGATGCTTACTTCTATGCTCCTGAAAATTCTGACCAAAATTAATGTCCTTTTTTTCAGGGTAAATGAAATGCAGTATAAAAGGTATTTGCAAATTTAGTTTTATTTATTTATATTTTCCAGCTAAGGTATTCAAAATTTCATTAAAATCAGAATATGTAGAAGATATAAGAGTGACATATAGGTGCGCTAGTGTGCTAAGCGGGACAAATACATAAGCAAGATAAACTCCTTGCGCTTTTTGCAACGGTATAAATATGCAATATAGGTACAAGCATTTTTAAAGAGAAAGAATTTCGAAAAAGCACTAACAAATAAAGAATTAAAGCATATATAAAGATAAAGAAAAAAATTGGTATTAGGACTGTTGGAGAAGTTAATAAGATATTTATATAAAGATATTTCTTTGCCTTTCTTTAAATGGATATACATATGGATGAGAAGTTTTCCCCTGCATTCAAGTTAATAATTGCAATTTAAATCAAAACTGATTGAACCGGAAAATCGTTTACCCTCTTGTTAGCTAGCCATGGCTGTTCCTGTATCTGCCCTTCCGTTCTCATTACTCATACCCGACGACATACAATTGGATGGGATGTGGCACGAAGCGACCTTTCGTCTTTGCTATTTTTTAACGTACTTGCATTTATTTCATTGGCGTCCATTTCCGATTGCACTCCAGGGAGTCGTAGATGTCAGATTCGGACCTCAGTTCGGCTCTCCATACTAATCCAGTCAATGTCTTGTCACTTGATCCTTGAGATTGGGTGGTAAAGTCAAACAGGAGAGAGAGAAAAAAAAAGTAGAGAAAAAAACGTAGGCTTGATGGAGATTAATTGGTTTCCCGTTACGTTTCGTTTGCAGCAGAAATTGAGATCAATAATGAGATTATAGCACATCATCAGGCTTGGAAAATGTGAAGACTTTTCCATTTTCCCATTTTTATTCGCATTCACTTTATTTATTCATATCAGAAATTATCGCTTATTTAATCGCATATTTGGAATTCCCGTTACCAATCCTCATTGAATGTGAAGTGTATTTAAAGTCCTCCACCTCCTTATTTTCCCCAATTCCGCATCACACACTCATTCACAAGACCATTTTGCAATTTACATTATCGGCTCTTTAGAGACTTTTCCCTGTTGCCTGTAAACAACAGTTAAATGGGAAGGGGAACGGAAACAAAGGCGGAGCAGCAACAATGAGCAGGAACTAAAACCGAAGCGCGGAATGACAAACATAATAACAAGTGAAAACATGGCCAAACAATGCGTACATAAAAAATTTAGCATGGATTTGCACAAAATTCCACAAAGTCAAGCTAAATTTATGCTCCATCCCAAAACAAAACCAGAACAAAAAAGGGAAACAAAAAAAAAAACACGAAACCGAAACGCGAAACGCGAAAATTCCCCGGCAGGAAGTAAATTCAATCGTAAACAACGCAATCAAAAATTCATTCAAACGAAGCATTAACGCTTATTCCGTTTAGTCTGTTTTTGGTAGGTGGATGGGTTTGGGTTGAGTCTAGTGGTTGGGGTTGGAGGGCGTGTTTCAAGGGGTGGGGATACTTGGTGGTTGTCTCATTGTCAGGCAATGCAACAAATAAACTCAAAGGGCGTGCAGTTGCCAGTTACCGTTTCCGTTTCGTTCCCCACCTGTTTTCCATTTTTTTTTATTTTAATTTTCAATTTTTCCCTTCGCGTATTTTTTATTTTATTTTTTTTTTTTGTATTCTGGTGTTGCCACTTAGGCAGGTTACATTTATTATGTGGGCACGAGCCGTGCATGGCGTTCCGTCTTTTTTTCTGTTTACGTTGCTTCATAATTTTCCATTTCCATTCCGTTAAATGGGAGGCAACGGCTTCTCTAACAATGGGCATGTGTGTGTGGGGGGGAGTATACATAAGTATCTGCGGCAATAAATTTAATTTGCACAACGAAAACATCGCAAATCCATTTTTTATGCCATAAATTCCTTTGTTCCCAGGTGACTGCATTTGGGTTTCACGTTTTCGCTTTCCTTTCAAGGAACGGATTAATGGATGTGTGAACATGCAAGTCGTAATGCCGAGACCAACTGATATACTTGAATAGACAGACAGACAAACAGGTTGTAGAAAAGGACACCAAAGGAGATTGAAAATAATAAATGTATTGAAAAAAGAAATACCAATCACCATGGTAGTTCATGGACTGTTCCTGTCTAGATCGTTTAGTTATCTAGATGTTTGTTACAATAAAAGTAACCTGTGGAGTAAAAGTCATACTCTTTGATAAGAAATATTACATCTCAAGGGTGAGTTGACTTTAATCGAGAAGAAACTATTATTGTCTCTGGTAAACAGGTAGTTCCTACCGACAAAAGAAAGCTTTAAGGTTGGATATAGTCCTTCGAGTACTGCACACTTTAAACTTTACATATTTTTTCTATCTCAATCATTTTTTTAATACTATTTTTATCATTTACCTTCTTTTTATTTCCCGTGAACGTCAAGTTGTGATTTGCAATAAAAAATAGTTAATAAATAGGTGATAACATGGAATTGTTTTGATCGGATCCATCTATTAAAAATGAGTTTATGATTTCTGAAAGAAAAACTCTTTTTAGGTATTCCACTTTTAAAAAGCCTTTATATAAGTGTTTGCGATTGTTTTAACTAATTCAAGTTCAATTTGTTAGACGTTTTTTTAAAAGAAGAAAAACAAGTCATAAGTGAAAAGATAAAATCGATACGGGCAAAAAACGAGTGCTATAAGAACAACCCAAGAGCAAACCTCATGTAAGTTGTACCAATCGTCTTAAGGGCCCCAAAGGCCTAACAGTAGAAATGCGTCGCGCCAGGATACTTAAGTGACCAGTCAGTCTAAAACATTTTTATTTATACTAATTGCAGTATTAAAATGTCATAAAAAATAGCCCTCTAACACTGTTCACACTTGATTTTAAGAATAAGATATATGTTAAAAGGATTTCTGATATTTTTAGTGTTAAGAAACGACAACAATTAATCGATTAAGAGTTTTTATTGAACTTTAATAATATTTGCATTAATACAGAAAAAATTTACATAAAAAAAAGAAATGAGATTTTAAACAGTTCAATGGAATATATAGTTACAAAAATTTTTCTTTCTTGCAAAACTTCCATGATAAGAACAACGAAATCTATCTCTATCTATCTCTGGTATCTCAAAAAAGTTAAAGATTTAAAGTGAAATCGAACTGAAACAAATAATTCCTCACTGACTTCAACTATTGATTACAAAGTTTAAATAAAACTTCTCTCTCGTTTCTTCCATGCATTTTTAAACGATATTATTTAACTTCCTTACAGCATTTTCTTAATTTAGTTAACCGAGCAATTATTGATTAACTTTCCGACTTTTCAATAATCAAATTACTTAAGTCTATCATAGAATAGAATTCTCGTGTAATTATTCTGTTTCCTTCGTCCGTTTATCAATTTGGCTTCGACTGCAACTTGTTCATTAACATTAAATATTCAAGCTGAGGCTATAAGAGCATTTCTAATCTTTAATTTACACTTCTTACATAAAGTAGGCAGATGTCTACTTCACCCTCAATCGTACTCACACTCCCACTTCCCCATGGACCATTCCAAAACATTTGCCCAGTCACTCAATCATAAATATTATTAATAATGTGTACGGTTTGCGGTTTTTGCCAGAGTTTTTGGGCATCCTTCGGGCTAATTTCGTTTAGTTTTAGTTATAGTTTCAGTTTCTGCAACGAGAGCTAATACTAAACTTTTGCTTTGGCGGAAACTTATCCATCCGCAGAGAGGTTAAGAAAGTTTCTATTTGAATTAGGAACTTTCATGTTCGAATTTTACTCTCCCATTCTACATATGCATAACTTCAATACCGACCAGAGTCAGGTTCATCTTAAAATTGTGAAATATATGAGAGAAAGGCACTTAACAAATTTCTTCTACCGAATTAAAGTTGTCACATTAGGTAAATGAACGAGATGAAGTAGGTAGGAAAGAGAAGGGCGGACGCTCGACAGTTAAAAGCATTGAGCCAGCCAGCTCCATGGCCATGGACGTTTTAATCTTGAGGAAATAACTTTGGCGTCGGCAATGATAAATCATAAGCATCCGCCCCCAGCCCAGAAAGAAAAAAAAAAACAAAAATAAAAAAGGACCAGCACCAACAGAAGAAGCAACAGCAGCAGCCACAGAGCAGGACGAGGACATGCCACAACATGGAGCATGCAGCAACAATATGTGAATATGTTATTTGTTTTGGGAATTGTGAAAATCTCAACAGGTCCCCGCACTTTGCATATTATTTTTAATACGAGTTTTCGCCCGTAAGTCATGCGCATTCAGCCGGTTCTCGGTTTCGGGTCGTCTCAGGTCAGAGTTAGCCAATTTGAATGTCCGGGTTCGTTTACCATTTTTGTCCGGGTGCCACAACTTCTACTTTTGGTGGTGGCGTTTTGCGGCAAGGAGTAACTTATTTCAGATACTTATATTTGCGTAGACATTAAGTGAAGGCTACATACATACATGTCATTTTATAGATGAGGACATGCTACATGCTATTCATTATCGAAGCAAATATTTACATATTCCTTTTAAAAACAAGAAGTTCTTTTAATATTTTCCCCTTAAAAATATTCTAGAAAAAATGTAAGAAATTTAACAGTATTGAGGCGTATGTAGGATTTATTGTATATTGCTAATAATCTCGAAGATATTTATTATATACACAGTTTTTAAACACAGTTGACGGGATAGTTAAAAACAAAGTTATTCTATTGTGTTAACTTTCATTATGCTTAACTCCCTAAGATATTTACATGCCTAAAAGTATGCTAAGAAAAACTGCGTTAAGAAACTAGTAAACTAGCATTAAAATAAGCTGTTAAACCAAAAGCATTTAGAATTTATGTCAAGTATTGATATCAAATGTCTATTCGAAAACACATTATAATAGAAAGGAATAATTTGATACAAAATCAGAACTGATATGAATGGCTGATGGACATTTCACATTAAGAGATAACTGGATAGTTTTTGGTTTACTCTCTTACTCTTTGCTTTCTTGGTAAAATCTACATGTATGCGAATAACGTTAGCATTGCATACTTTTGGGCATATAACCGTATGATGCATAATGTGCCATAAATATTTTAGACCAAAGTCCATTAGAATTATTTGCTTCTTGTGCCCGAAGTCAATTTAGTGCTCTGCCATTCTGTAAACCTAAGGTTGCATTCAAATTGCATTATTCATGAATGCATGCAAATTGAATTGATGTACATGAACAACAACTATGTACAACAGTAACTTCAGAATGGGGCAGAGGGTGGGCATGTGTAAAAGTATGGAGTCCAGTGAGGAGTCCATTGTCTAACTGTCTGTCTGTCTGCCTCTCTGTGTGTGGGTTCACGCGTCGATGTTGGCTTGTCAATGCGAATTACTAACTCTACCACAATAATGTTCATCCGAATCCGAATCCTCCTACTGTCTGTTCTTCAGAATTTACCTTACAAGTTTCCCCAATTCCCTCGATGAACATTCATTCTGATTATGCACACACAAACACACACACACACATATGGATGTGTATAAGTTGGGTACATATAGAGATATGAATAACATATTCTTACTGGAAAGGAGCAGAACAAAAACGCCTTGAAGATTCAATTAACCAGCAAAATCGAAGTCAAATTCGATGTGGAAATGGAAGTCTTGGCCCACAATTCAAATGTTGATGGCACATTTTGGGCTTTATTAAATTATCATTCGATTATGCCATTATGTTTTCCTTTTCAATTGCATATGGGATCGAAGACGGGTATTGGGTATCGTATAGTGTTGTAATGTATTGTTTTGCTCCTAATGGCATATCCGGCGGAAGTTTAAACGAAACATTTGCCCACCAACTGGGGTTGCTGCTCCTTCAAGACAAGAAACCCCTTTTCAGCGAATGTTTTCTTTTAAATTTATAGATATTTATACATACATACATACGTATGTATGTATATATGGATATACTTCCTTCGCTTGCCTTTTTATGCAGCGCAAATTGCTTTGTGCTGAAAGTATCTTAACATGAAATATCGACACAAATTCCCATTAAATGTTATGGTTATGTACACACGTAGTGCCATTTTGGGAATTTTAAATATGAAAACTGCTTAAATTGTCCACAAAATGGACATCAAAACCATGGCTGAAAGAAGCGAATGGGAAGAAGATTTCAATTAAGGTTAGGTGTAGCTTTCACATGTGTATGTAAGAGTAAAAAATATCATAGAATGGAATGGAAATGGAATTCTCTTAATCAAAATACAAACTGAATTTTGAATTCTATGAGTTTAAGTTTAAAACTTTGGAAATCAGCTTTTTGTTTAAAAAGGAATCTTAGCGATTAAGTGTTTATAAATCTCTCCCTTCTTACATTAGGGACTGTACTTATAGGAACGAAACATTTTGAAATGGAACATCTTTATCGAAGAAACAAAGATTATAGGATCACACCTGTTATAATCTCAAATAGAAATCTTGTTGCTTTTTATCTGTGTAGTAAAAATCTATTAGATGGACATATGAATTTATCTGTTTATTAAGTTTGAAATATTTTCATAATATTTAAGAAAAAGTACAAAATAGTTGAGCCTGATGCAAAATATAAAGCAGTTTTTCATAAAAATTGATTTCATTTCTAAAATATTTACATAAATATATATGCAATTCTATAGAATCCCTTTCTATAGTATAGATTACCAGTTTATTATAGGTATTCAAAAATGGAATAGTAAGTATTACAGTAAAACGATTTAAATATAAGCAAAAGAAGCACAAACTTTTGTTTTAAGAATGAAACGTTTGTAGAATTTCTAAGTTTCTTTTAATTTCTTAGTTTCTTAAATAACGAATCAAATTAATTAAAAGATATTTAAATTTGAGCAATTTTATTAGTCTTTAATCAGTTCGTAAAGCGCTTGGTTAAAACATTTGCTTTTCTATTACAAATATTCCATCTCAAATTCCATTTGCTGATTCTTCTTGTCAATACTCCAACACTAAAAGTAAAAGTTCTATAAACTTTTCACAATTGTTTTCACCCTCTCTCAATGTGTCTTTTGACACTTTTATTTACTCACTTTTCCTCCCATCTTCCATTATGCCTTCCTGCCTTCCTTCCTTCCTTTGCTCAGTCTGTCACACAAACATCAATTGCGCCAATTTGCCAATGAATGGACACTTCTAAACTTCACTGACCGCAACCCTTTTTGTGCAGGACATGTGTCCTTCACTTTGGCCTATACCTTTGGGTGTTTGCCGAACGCCAATCAGGCGCAAAACCATTTTTGACATGCCTCGGACATGCCGCCAAAGCGCTGCCGACCAACCAGGAACGGAAAGTGGACTTGTATTCAGACCAGGACCCATGGCAAGGACAATGACAATTCAATTACAGAAATGGAAATAGCAGCAGGCATAAAAATCAAATAAAAGCATCATAAACTCTCCTGGATAAGCAAATAAAATCAGTGGGCAATGTGCAAACCCAATGGCTGCGTGAGGGCCGTACAAACGAACTGTTTCCGGTTTGGTTTTTGATTAAGTCCTCAACCCGAGGGCTTTCTATTTATTGGGTCAACAGTGTGCGACTGTTGTTGTTTTTGTGGTCATTTGGCAATTGGCGCCATACGCACGTAGAGCTCTAGCTAGAGTACCAGTTTTCCCTTGCTTCTACTCCTGCTCCTCTCTCCTTCTGTCGCGCTTTTAAAAATTCCCACGCAGACTCCAAGGCAAATGGATGGATCTAGGTGGGCCGATGTCATACCCAATGGCAACGGAAGTACATATCGAAATGAAATTAATTTCAAGCTCCTATTGACCCTTTTCCTGTTACATTGTTTAACGAATTTTGTGGTCCTTGTGGTTGACACCTTTGGTTGAACTTAAAGCCTGGTTCTGAAACGAAATTTTAACAAAACTGTGCAACTGTGGAATTGTGACTGTGTTGAAGCTATTGAAAATTCATAGCCAAAAATTTATTCATGGCCTGCCCCAGCCCGTCTCCTCCCAGACTCTCAGAGCATTAATATTTAAGCAGCGTCGTCGTCCGGCCAGCCTCCATCTTCAGTCGAGGGTTTTTTTTTTTTTTTTGGCTAAAAGAAGTGGATCTGGGTGGGTCACCTTTGGAAACTTTCTGCGGCTGACTGCGGCAAAGTCAACCACGGTTGTCAGTTACTAACTGGATCTCTAGGACATAAGGGTCACATTTTTTACGGCTAAAAGTTTTGCGATGCCTATGGCCAAGTTAACCACTGTGGAAGAAAACTACCAACAATAACAACAACGCTGATCATGAAAAGCGAATAAATTTTCAAAGGTCTCTTATGAATTTAAGTCATATTTGTATATTTCGTATGAAATTTATGATTTTATCTTTAACTATTTGATACAATTTCTATTTGTTTTACTTTTTTGTATATACAAAAAGTAAAATAACAAAAAGTATTACAAAATATCATTATAAGTATTTACTTTTCTTTTTGGTTTCTTATTTTATTTTGTTTAGTTAGACTTTAATTTATGAAAATAAGAATTGTTTCCAAAATTTTTCAAATCAAAACTAACTTTTTTTGAAATATCAGAGGAAAGAGTATCTACTTAATAGCAGGTTAAAATTTATTTAATATAAAGTTAAATCTTGGCTAAAATATTTTGTGGTTCTACGTTTTTTTTCATATAATATCCAATGTTTCTAAAGATGGGATAAATGCATAAGAGAAAGTTTAAAATACTTTGACTCCTACAGAGAGATCATCAAATCATACAAAAGGATCTATAAATATTTTAAAATTTTACTTTGTCAGACAGAAAATGCGAATGACTTTAATTGTAGATTCAATAAAGTTAATGTAATTAACTTGTGTGTGATTAGAGCTTACAAATAACAATAATCCGAAAATAAACATATTTACTGACACTGTAATAAAGCAACCCTGAAATAAACCATTGGTTCTCATTAGTTCCCTAGTTGGATAAACCCATTGGTTCTTTACAAAAACGGTTTTCGTTCCAAACAGTTACAGATATCTTTCTTTCCTTTTCATTTGTTTATTTTCTGATTTAATATTTGATTTCTATTTAAAGTTTTTTTTTTCCTAATTCATAGCTTTTTTAAGGATATATATAGTGCGTACCTTATCAAGATTTTTGTCACAAGGGATTCATATTTTTTCAGAAAATGGACTTGTACTCGGAATCTTCTTTGGCATCAACTTTTTGGTTAAAGAATTCCACTGTACAAAAGTTGCGCACAAATATTTTCTTGCTGTTTTTACCCTTCCCCTAGTTTTAGTTTCTTCACCTTTCACCCCTTTCTTCTTCTTCTTACCCCATGGCGTTCTTTCAACCCGTTGTCGTCGTTGCCTGACACGCGTATAATGTCGTAATGTTGCAAGATGTTCCAACTACACACACACACACTCTCACACACACATTAATTTTTGATCAAATGGCTTTCGACTTGGTCGAAAATTGTCTTTTCGCATTTGTGAGTTGCTTTTCGATTTTAACACGGCATAAAATTGGTTGGCAAATGGCAAAAGGGTTACATGGACCAAGTTGGCATGGAACTTTGACAGCAAACCGTTAAATGTGACATTTCATTTTGAACGTCTCGCAAATGAAGTTAAGATAAATATTGAAAATTGACGGTTAACCGCAATAGAATCGAAAATTTTCCTTACCATTAAAATTTATTTTCTGGCATTGTATTTATACTAATTCAATTTTTTCTGTTCATTCTGGTGCCGTCTTTTTTTTGGTTTTTTTCTTTTGGTTTTGTGATTTTTGAGGTTTTGGTATCGTAAGGTATGGTGGTCAGGCCTCCAGGCTGTTGGCCTATTCGGCTAACAAAAATTCATTTATTTTCATTTATTGTTTCACATTTCCCTCAGGACAAGGCGAGTTGCAATTACCGCGCAGCCAGCGAAGAAAAATTCAAGCAACATTTTTGGGGAGAAATATTCAGACGAATAAAAATATTGTTCATGTCGCCCAGAAAAGTTTTTGTTCTTTTCTCTCAAATTCTCGATTTTCTTTTTTTTCCCATTTCTTTCCTTTTTTTTTTTGTGATATATTTTTTTTTATTTACTTTTTACTGCCCAGGAGTGTTCATAATTCTGTTGACTTGTCGTGTAGATTGTAATTTTTACTGCAGGACAAGCGCAAATACATAATTGAATAACAGCTCCGACAGTGAAAAGGACCAAACGAAAAAGGAACACGAAACCCAAAGTTCTAAGTAAGAGACACAGAAAAGGGGTGCGAAAAAGGGGGAAAGGCAGCGAAAAAGTTTTAATTCAATTTTTTCTGCGTTGTTAACTTGAGACGAGTACGCACACACATACATACATACAGTTATACATACATATATACAGACGAACCAGCACGACTCTTCGAAGTTGATTAATTTCGCATTTTTACGCTTGATTATACTACCCGGAAAGTACGTACAGACGTACGTACGTAAGTAAGAAACTTTTTCTTTTTGCATTCTCCCGACTTCTTGGATGTACATATTTATACATATATATTTTACTCGTATTTTTCTTCAGCACGCACTGGAAACTTGGTGCCAAAGCCACAACCAAAGCCAAAAGGAATCTTTTTCGTGGCGTGCAAAAATATGGCTGTCGCGTTGAATCCTTTGGGAAATTTCGATATCACACTTTGTTCGTCATGTTCCTTTCTATATATATATATGTATGTGTGTGTGTGTGTGTGTGGGCAGAGTTCATTACACATTCGCCATACACAAAATGAAATGAAATGTCGAAATGAGCAAAAGTAATGAGAAAATGCACAAGCCGAGAAGAGGCCGAAGAAAATGATTAACCACATGGGCAAGGATCCACTCAATGGGAAACAAAAGGAATATATCTGTATGTATTTGTGTTTGTGTGTAATGATGCCCAACTCCGATAAAAATCATAATTATTACGAGGGAATCATTTCCCGGTTTGGGGTTTTTTTTTGTTCTTGCAGGGGGGGATAAGTTCTGTGATTCCTTTAAGAACTTTCAAAGTGGCAGCCACATAATCATGATTGCACGTGTGATTTTGCAATTAAAATAAATTAGTTACTTACAATACTATCTGACATGATTTCTACAGAGATAAGGGAAGGAGGAGGATGTGGTACAGAATACCATCTGCTAATTAATAGTAGTTTTTGATGATTTATTACAGAATACTATATTGTTACATTACCTTATTACTTATTCGTTTTTAATAACTTGAATAAAGATTTTACCAGATTCACTTAATTTTGTGTTTTTAATTGTTATATACTTTTTTATATACTTACAAAGTATTTTCAGAATCTGTTGACTATATCTTATAGTTTCCATTGAAACAATCGCTCAAGAATATAGTTTTAGATGAATAACTTGGTAAATTTAAAGGCGATTCTCACGAAATTTAGTATTTGTAAGTTTGGTATGTATAGAAATGTCTCTATTAAGTTTCAGAGAAATCGGATGACTTTTATGACACGGAAGTTTGGCAAGTTTTATATTTCTATTGATGATTCTTTTAAATTATATGTAAGCGAAAAAGACAGTTTGTAAGGGTTTCGAATTTCAGCACGGCCAAATTTAGCCAATCTTTCCAATTATTCGTTTTTTTTTTATAAAATTGGCCCAATTTTTAAAATTTAAAAATCAATTATATTTTGACCGTTTAAACACCAATTTAGGGTCATGTATATGAGAAAGGTATACTCTATATTCTTTACTCAAATGATTGAACTCTAAATTTATACTATAGGATAAGTCATTAAGAGTCCTTACTGTAATAAAGTCAAACTTATCTTAGATGATAGAAATAATATATAGTAATATATCCGCCTTTTTATACAAGACCTCTTATCATTTAATTATAAACAAATTACCCCAACACAAAACTAATTATAAGCGAATCACCCCAACACAAAATTTATTATAAACAAATCTTATATAGGCAGAATCTAACACTTAAGAACAAGAAGTTCATATTTCACCCTTTCTTAGAAACAGGCTCCAAAATGACCAATCAGAATCGATCACGCCACTTGAGCCAAAATCCAAAAAATCGCGCCACTCTTACAAAACTCCCTATAAATAATATTGAAACTCTAAGAGTGCAGTTCAGTTTAATTCTATCGCAGCCTCTATTAAAACCGACCGAAAATTGTGTCCCGGCCCTTTTTAAATTTAAGGCAAAACCATTGTAAACAAAAAACTCCGTTGTAAAAAAAAATAAAAATAAATTTTTTAAATAAAATCAACGTTAAACTTAAAATTATATATATATATTTCATATATGTATTTGCTAAGCTTTATTTAAATTAAATTTCAATAAATCAATTGGAAGTTTCAAAATGTAAACTAAAGGTTAAAAAAAATATATTATTAGAAATTTAACTATCTAAAAAGCATTCCAAAGGCGTCAACAGACGCATAAAAAAACAGACAAGGTTAAACAAAGGTAAACAATTTTTTTTGTTTTTTTTTTAAGAATTTTTAATGTTGTGCTCTTTTTTTTTTGTACAGCTTACAGAAAATTTCTTAAAGTTCATAAATAAACATTAACTTATAAGAATCACAAAGGTTCTAAATTTGACACTATTATGTGTTGAGAGAAAGTTTGTCGAACTGTTTATAGAGAATCGATGATGGAATCGAAAGAAAGCAGAACATACATTTGTTTCTGCAAAAAATATCTAAAAGATACAAGATACAAAACTGAAAGATAGACAGAAGATAGTGAATAAAGAGAGGTAAGATGAGGGGGGTCTGCAATAAATCAAAAATATCTATAGAGCTATTGTTTTCCCATCTTATGTAAATGTTGCTGATGAATATTGAAGCAAATGCTTAATTATACACTTAATTATACACTTGATGGGGATTTGATGCCAAATTTGCATAAGATTGACGATAGGCGGACAAACAGAGATACGAGATTCCATGTAATTACCAGAGCGTTAACAAAATAACAACAAATTCATTAACAATTAAAGAAAGAATAGGAATATGACTCATTTGACGGCAAAGCGAAGGTCGCCGTCAGTTTATTTGGTACAGAGTTAAACACGGGTTAGCTATGTATATAAAAAATGTATAATAAGATATTGTACCTACATATATAGTTGGTATTTTTCATTTTTGTGGTAGTTAGCAATTATAATTATGGTGAGCAATAATTTAACTTAGCAAAAATCACAAAAGGTTAGCAAAGCAAGCAAAATAAAGCATTAAAATTAACGCCTAACCAAACCTTCAAAGCGCTGGAAACGCGGAATTGGTTCCGCTTTGCTCTTAATCAAATACTTGGAGAACTCCGATGGAGTGCGGAAGGCCTTGATGGGGAATTTGCCAAAGCGACCATTCGTCTTGGATACCACATAATAAATGGGATAAGGACCAGGGGTCATGGCAACGGGAATCGCCTGGGTAGCCTCACCGTCTGAGTCGAGGATGAAGTGTAGTTGCTTCTGTTGCTTTTGTTTCTGCTTGGGAAAGGCTTTTAGTTCGTTGTTGTATGGATAATTCAAAGCAGGCTGCTGCGTTTCTTCACCAGTGGATGATGATGATGGCATCAACTTGGCTGGTCTGGGACGACGCATACGTTTCGAGTCCACATACTGTCGAGGGCCACCAGGACGTAGGGTTTGGATTTGAAATAGAGCCGAATTCATCTGATTACCAGTATGATCCTGTTTCGATGGCAAATCCTGTGGCATTACACGTATAACCTTTTGCGTCTCATTGTCTATACTAATAACATCCTCTGTGATTTTGTCTTCCAGGGGCTCTTCATTCGCCAATATTGGTGATCCCAAGAAAGTTCCCACTAGCAGGCAAAGCAGCTGCAAAAGTTTCATTTAACCTTCGTTCAGAGACGATCATCATTATAATCATTAATCACAATTACCCATAGTTGTTGAGTGCCGAACATCTTGTTCTGATCGGTTATGATTGTTCTGTTTTTGGTTAAAGCGTCTCTGTCTGTGTATCCAATTCTAGACAAGATGTGCGCCCACTCCGCTCCAGCGACCTGTGTTAAATGCTGCCGTTTGACGACTGACTTCCAACCCGAGTCTCCGATCTCCGTTTCTGATTCTGATCGCTCAGCTGTAAGCTTTTGAGTTGTGGCATTTCCCCATCATCCCGCTACCCTGGCTCTGGCCCTAGTCCGCCTAATGAAGTGTTGAACTTTTTTTTTTCTTTTTTTTTATATTTTTTTTTGCTGTTATTGTTGTCTAGAAGCCAGAACAAATTATGAGCCAAATTTATGTAGAGACAACTAACAACAAGCAAAAAACTAGAAAAAAAAAAGAAAATAACAACAAAAAACAAAATCAAAAAAAAAAAAACAACAACAAAATAAAATTGTTAGTTGTGTTGGCCTTTTGTCAAATAGCAAATACGATCGTGCTGGCACAGTGGGTCAAAATCTATCATTTTCAATTGGCATATTGGTATAAAAATATAAAAAAAAAATATTTTTATTTGTGATTACCTCATTGATATTGATTAATTTTTGCCGACGAGACTTCCCCCATTCTCCGAACCCGTCACCTCTTTCCCTACTTATCCATCAATTAGACAATTATTTGATTTAAAGATATGTATTTTCTGTTTGTTTATTTTTAAGACCTCATTAGGTATTCAATCGGATAATTATTGTAATGGAATTATTTATTATTATATTGTTGCACATTAAACAAAAAAAAAAAAAAAAAAAACTCGCAGAGAAATTCAAGTGAAGTTTATCAAAATTGATCGCTAAAATACCCTAAACAGATGAGTCAACATCAATATGCTAATCTTCAAGTTGATCGAAATCAAGAACTAGTTATAATACAATTATTTATTGCATATTTAATTTTATAGGTCAAGGAGCGTTTAAAGTGATCAAAAGACGTCACGATCTTTTGGAATCAAATTAATAATCAAATGAAACTATTTTTGTTAAAAAAATAAAATAAAGACAAAATTTCGATTCGTTAGATTTTTATTTGTATATAAAATAATACATCAACTCAAACTTAAATTTCTATGTTATTAATATTCTTATTCAAATTAAACGCTTTCGTCATGCCCAAATTTAGCTTAGATACAAGTTATTACGGAGTTTATTTGAATGATTTATGTTTCATTCAATAGAAAATGGGAATAACGAGTGTAAATTATGATATTTTTAAATAGAACTATGATCATAAAACTATATTATTAGTACTAAGAACTATTTTATTTAAACAGATTAATAGCAAAGATTGTAAAGTTTTCAGCTTATCCTAAAAGAGTCTATTATATCTCAATACATTTAATTAATCTTTAAAGTTCACAAACTCTAATATATATAATAATGAAAAATGAAATGATCATGTTATTTGTATAACACGTTTGTTTTTGAACTTTTCTTTGATTTTTGTTGATTTTACTATGAGATTTAATTTATTATAAGTTTTAGTTTTAAATTACAGAATTCTAATTATTCTTAATTTTTATTAATTTGGATACAAAACAATGATTAATTTTGAGTTATTAAACCTTGTGGCAGTTTATCCTGTGGACAAGAAACCACTTACTTGATCTCCCATTCAGACCACAAGCTGATTGGTAGGAACTCTACCAGAAACGAAATAAAATTAGTGTCAGTCAGGCTGATTCTTGTAAAACTTAGTAAACACATTTCTATATATACCAAACTTACACATACTAAATTTGGTGAATAAGCAAGTTCATCTAGCCTATTCTTCTGGCCGATCGTTCCAATGGGAGCTACATGATATAGTGAACCGATTCGAATAAAACTTGACAGATATATTTTAAAGTATATAAAACCGAAAAATAATAAATTTTATGATAATCGCTTTTAAAATCCATATTCAAGACCGATCGTTCCTATGGAAGCTATATGATATACATATTCAACCGATTTTGACGAAACTTGGTGGATATGTTAGGAAGTATATTAGACTCACACTTTTTTGATAGTTCATTGGAAAACAACAAATTTTTTAAGGTTAAAGCTTTTTCACGACCGATCGTTCCTATGGGAGCTATATGATATAGCCATCCGATCGGGATGATTCCAAAATACACAATGCCTGCAGCAAAAAGAAGCCTAGGTGCAATATTTTAGCTCTGTAGCTTTAAGGGTTTTGGAGGAGATTGCGTTGATCCAAACTGACGGACAGAAGAACAGACAGACAGACGGACAAAGCTATATCAACTCAGCTCATCGTGCTGATCAAAAATATACTTTATATAGTGGCTTCTATGCGTTCCAAACTTTTGACCAAAATTAATATACCTTTTTTGCAAAGGTATAAAAAAATTAAAATTGAAAAATAAAATTTCAATATATTGCTTTCATTGGTTTTTTTCTTAGAGCTAGAGGTATTAAATTTGCTGTGAACATATATCTACGCCCACTTTCGCCACTTGCCCCCAATTTAGAAAAAACGAATAACTTGAGTTATTTCATATATCGCATCGCATTTTTACTGACCAAATTTCGTCGGAATCGGATAACAGATAAATAAATAAATGATATACGTATATGAAGCATATGTAAGTACATTTTGTACTGTAATGCCAAATGCGACATTGCGTGGTTAGAGTGAGCAAGACAGCATGCGTTTGCTGCTGCAAACTGATGGCAAATCCGAAAGAGTTTGACTTTATAAAGTTAATCTACTTGGTACAGGGTAGACTCAAAGTCGGAAGGGACGACTTGCTTGCTCGATTTGTTATCCTTGCACCCGACCTCATAAAGTATATATATTCGTGATTAGCAGTAGTCAAGCCTACTAAGATATATCCATCCGTATGAAGAAAAGATGTCAGAGACTATAAATGTTATACTTTATGGTGTAAACAGTTTAGTATCTATGAAAATTTTTCATTTTATTTATATGCCACGCCCACTTTTATTCTCTCAAATAAAGAAAAAATACAAATACCTAGAGCTAAATGTAAGGTATCTCATATTTATTTGCTACAACCGATAATTTGTATCAGATAATCAAATTTGACCGAGATCTGATAATAAATATCGGAGATATATGTACCTATGTTCGTTTTGTATTAAAATGCCAAGGGCAATATGACGAGATAAGTGTAAGCGAGATAGCATGCGTTCGCTGTTGTATCGATTTGATAGTTATTAAGAGGGATGTCTGACTATATAAAGTGTATACTTAAAGTTGGCTGGGATAGAACAGGACATGTTTTATTAATTAAAAACAAAAAATGTTTTTAATATCATATGATTAAGTGTAATATGAGCCTTTTAGAAATCTATTTTAAACCAAGATAAGGATTTTGTTTGCTACATGAATAAGTACAGGGTATACATACAATCTACTAAGAATTGGTTGAAAATTCTTTGGAAACAAACAATATTTGTCATATTATTTATATAAATATTAATAAACATATAAATAACTTGGGATTCTTATCGAATAGCTTTGTACGTACACATGTATGTATGAATGTATGTATGTATGTATGTATGTATGTATGTATGTATTATGTATGTATGTATGTAATATAATAAAAGCCGCATAATTTCTTTTCCAAATGTTTAGTCTTCATTTTAATTTGATCGTGTAGGTAGTGCCAGACTTTACGAGAATGAATTTCTTTATTTTGATTATTATATTTGGATTTAGTGTCGAGCTAGGATATACAAATTGCATGGTAAATAAATTAAACTTTAAAAGTGTTTTTTTTTGTTTCCATATAATTGAATTTTAAAGGTGGATCTTGATGCTGATGGACTCTGCTGTAGCTCAATAAAATCCTTATTGTCGTACATACCTACAATGCAAACGCGACTTGAGGAATGTGAAACATATAAATCATCTCATGAAATAAGTTTAGCCACCTGTCTGAGCTCCCAACAGGATATAAAGAAACTTGCTGAAGATTGTAGACAAAATCTGACCACAACTAATTCCTTATTAAACGATATGAGGCGCCAATTAGAAAAGAAAGATACTTTGAATGATCGACAAAAAAGAGAATTTCAGAAAATAGGCGATAAATTTTATTATATTGAAAACTCTGAACTTCTAAGTTGGATGATGGCATTACAAAGATGTTCCAAATGGGGTGGCCATCTGGCGAGTTTGCAAAGTGAAGAAGAGTGGAAGATTCTAACAAAGCAATTAACGTTAGAAAAACAATATTGGGTGGATTTGAACGATTGGGATGAAGAGGGAAATTTTATATCAGCAACAACTGGTAAAGAAGCAAACTATGTAAAATGGTTTTCCGGAGAACCAAACAATGCTAAAAAAGGGGCACTAAACGAAGATTGTGTAGTCCTTCGGCCAGAGGATTTTCAAATGAATGATAGTATTTGTAAGACTCTTGCACACTTTATTTGCGAGTTGGACTAAAACCTACGAAAATATTCTAAAATCTGTTTTATTTATTAATTTATAACAGAGTTGTCAAATCGAAATCTATTAAATTAAATTAAAATTAAAATTAAATTAAAAAATGTAATACTGTAAGCAAATTAAGTGGCAACGCTGTTTTTATTATCTTGTGAATCTTTTATATTGTTTAAAAGGTTTTTGGATTTACATTTAACTTCACTACGGATCTTTAAATCACCTAAGACTGCTCAACTCTGGTCACATTTAATAAATTGGAATAGTCGTGAAATCAATTATTAGTCACAAGTCATTCTATAAATACAAAAGAAGACAAACTTTTTATTGCATTTCTTATTCCTAACAAATTTCAATCATAAAAATTCACTTTTGCCGGGAATATGACAAAAAAATAAATTTACTGCCTTTATCCACAAAACCAGGACGACAAAGAATGTAGAAAAACCTATGCAAAGACTTTTAAAACAGAGTAATAAAATTCTAGCAAAAGGACCAAGACAATGGGAGAGCCTGTCTCAGCCATTTGCATTGCCATTTACCATTTACCATCCGCAGCAGCATTGGCTCCTTCATCTTGAGTTTCCCTTGAGTTGGTGTCATTGAAAGAGCTTTTGTCGCGCCATCGATTGTTATTCAAAGCATTCAATAATCTGTGCCAAGATGCATAGCCACACAGAGATGGAGACTGAGACAGAGAGTGAGGGTGTGGGAATGTGTAAGATGAAGGGTTTTCCTTTTTCCATTTCTAGTTTGCCAAGTGTTTGGGGAATTGAGAAGTAACTCAACAGGTTTTAGCTTTTAAGTCTGCGATTCCTTTGGATTGAGGGATGGAGTTCACTGTAATCGCTAATGGATTATTTAAAGTGACTTTAAAGTGTAAGCGAAACCCTGAATTGTGCGACTAGAACATGGCCTGAAGTCCTTTCTAATTAGATTGCATCAAGCCTTAAAAAGGACATATACCAAACAAATACTTGATGTGGGTTTTTAGGACCTTTGGCCAGCAGTGACCGCAACCAAAATGAGTCCTTTCCTGCGGCTAATGGACACACAAATCCGTGGGCATTTATTTTTGGTTTGTGTATGTGTGAAAAACTTTTGCCACATATTTTTCCTTTCGTTTTTTTTTTGTGTTACTTTTTTTGGTTTATTTTTGTGGTCAGGCCCATAAATTACATATTAGCTATAAGGATCTCTATAATTTACGAGTGGGTTAAACTCAAGGTAATTACAGTCAGGGAGAAAGGAGATAAAAGAGAGTGTTGGAAATGGTACCCAATCCAATTTATATACATACATACGTGTACATACATGAAACCAGAGCTTAACTTACCTCCCCCTTCCCTTCCTAATATTTGGTGGTAACATCGTTTGAAACTTTTGCTGACTCAGTTAGTTGTCAAGCAGAATCCATTCCACGAGTGGGAAGAGGAAAGAAGGCAGTAGCTGGGGTTGAAAGTTCACCTCAAGTATGTGGTTTTCTTTACATTTTGGCGTCGCTCAACTCATGAAAGTGAGTCTTTCACTTTTATTACATGACAATTACCCACAATCACAAAAACATATGAGAAGAAATGAAATCATAAAAAAAAGACTGAAATAGCACTTTGGTAAGCAAATAATCGTTATGGCACACACATGTACATACATACATACATACATAGGACATAGCAGCAAAAATTTTGTATTTTCCCATTAAGATAGAAGACGAAAAATAGATTTGCTTATCAGTCGAGGGAAAACTACTTATGAAGTAAAATATATAATAAGAGAATTAAAGAACAAAACTCAAAAAAAAAATAAAGTCGAACCAAGCCATATGTACCTATGAAAGGAAAAGGTCGGATCTGGAAGGGAAAATAAATGATAAATTGCAAACTTAAAGACTCTTAAAAATCTACGAAACATGTTTTTTAGTAGGGCTATATTTATAAGAATGTATCTTTTATATAAACACAATTATCTTGTGGTTTACTTATATCGGTCTTAAAATTAGATTCATTAATATAGTTTTATAATATGGAAATCTAAAAAAAAAACATATTAAATAAAAACTGGTCAATAAGCAAACTTTTAGTGTAATAAATGAAATAATACTAGGAGTAAACAGAGTCAACATAAAATGGATCAATTTCATGTCAAATGTTTGTTAATAATGTTTTAAATCTGGATTCAGATTAAAGACACCATATTAAACCGTAAAAATTATGATTTTATTCAGCACTATAGCTACTGTAACTATCGACCTTCAATTTTGTAACTAGTCTAATCCTTCTACCTGTACTATTAAAAACCCAAAATAGTGGTACCACCGAATTCTACAATAATTAAAACAAACGAACACAAGGAAGGTGGCAAGAAACGTTCTAAGTACGGAGTCAACTCGTTAATCGTCCAGCAATCCTAACCACCAAATTTGTGAAAAAAGAACTATACAACATGATGGGAAAGCAAGGGTATTCATTTCAGTCGTTCCCTTGCTTACCACAAACACACTTTAGCGCCACTATCGGACAAATCAGGCCAATTTATATCGGATCAAATATTTTTATAACATGTACCCACAGGGTAAAAGGGTATATTAAAGTCGCTGAAATATATATAACAGGCAGAAGAAAGCATTTCCGATCTGGTAATGTATATATATGTATTCTTGAGTATTAATTTTTTTTATTTTAAAAGTTTCTCGACTTGGTACTTAAAGACCCAGGAACGACCCACTTGCTTTATTAAATATAGTACCTTTGGAACTTAAATTTTTGAACAAAGTTACTATTAATACTAAAAGTGATTTAAGTTGAAAATTGTTGATCACCAAACGTGTCTTTAAGATTTATCAACAATGGCTTATTCTTTGTTCCCAAACGTTAAACGCTCTAGACTTGAGGAAGTTGATTGAAGTCGAATGAAGAGCTCTCATCTGAAATAGATCTCACGAAGGACGAAGGAGTAAAAAATCGACATGTAGTATGTAAGTAGTTTTCAACGGAATCTATGATACAACAACATTGCCTCAAAAACCAGTCTTTTATTAAAGATCTTGTGACTTTTTAACCCATTTAGCATAAGGATAATTTTTTGCCCAAGACCAACTTAATCGCTTTAGTATATATTATCAAGATTAGATCATTAAACTTTGAAAACCACAGCATCGGTTGGTCCTAAGGCGTTGAATAGATTAACTTTGGTGTTTATATATTTAGAAATTTAATATAAATATAATATAAATTTGATAAATATATAATTATAAATATAATGACAAATATTTAATATAGATATTCGATATTCAAATAAAATAGTTAAAGCTTTTTTTGTTACAATAATATCTAATTGTTTTATGAATTCTTTCGGTTTTTTTTTAGCATTTTTGGTAGTTTATAAGAACTTAAATAATTTTAACTTGTTTTACTATTTTTGAATATTTGGATGATAGAACGATAGATTCCGTATAGGTTCTTTTATCTTTTTAAAAATGTTGGAATATATTTTGAACTGTTTCTTAAGTATTTTTATCTTTTTTTCAACATATGTCTTCTATATACTTTAAAAAATTCATATTTAAACAGAGCTCCAACTATTTATATAAGGAATAAAGTCATTTTAGTCAACTGCCACCATTTTAGCAAATATTAAATAAAAGAAACTTTTTCTACCGAAAAAAATAAATATTGGAGATGCAAACATCATAAATTCGTTTTCCGAGAAATGAGATGCTTTTGTTAGCCATTAAAATATTTAAAGAGTCTGTGGGAGTGGGTTGCCATTTGTCTACCCATTGCCCATAATATATTGAGTGGGAGAGGGGTTATCTACTGGGCAGAGACATAAGTTGTGTGCACCTAATCCCGGACACACTCTAAAATACACGACTCTGGGTCGGTCGGCTATAGCCCTACCAATGCCAATGGAGACTCCGCCCTGAATTGTGTGGGGTTTCACTTGAAAGTTAGACGACGATTTCAACTGCGCAACTGCAAGAATTTTCGCTTCGTCCAGTTGGCGTAGAAGTCATGAAGAATGCGAGGAGTGGGAACAGTTATGTGTGTGTGTGTGTGGGGGGGGGTTTAGTAGGGAGGGGGTAGCTATGGATTCAAGACTGTTTCAATTCCAAAACGTTTCTGCTAAAGTAAAAAGAGAGGCGACCACAGCATACACACATACATACTTATATACATGTATATGTATGTAGGAGATGTTAGTAGTGTGGGGAAGGGGGACAACATTTTTGCTTCGATTCGATTTGAAAACTGGATTTTCTTTTTCATTAAAGAATTTAATTCAGAGTTTTCCTAATGCATTTCCAACTGCGTATTTTTGGGTCCGATGCAATTTGCATCCAGAGCACGCAGAGGCAATTAATGCTAATGCAGAAGGATTCCCATAATTTTGCACCTTACGGCCGTAAAAACATTTCAGATGGAAATGATGATGGAGTCGTTGAGGGGCAACAGAACAGGTTGGGATTTTTGGCATGCAAATGGAACTTGTCAATGCTGCAATGCGGTGGCAACACTTCAGGTCTTTATGTGCGAGTGTGAGTATGTGTATATGCGTGTGTGTGTCATGTATTTTTGCCTGGTTATATCTGTGTATCTGTGTGTATGCCTGTGGCTTTCGGACCCTGCCAAGGTGTTGATTATGGCCTTTGATATGCAAATGAACCGGTTTTACACAGTTCCTACTTTCCATCCTCCTTTTACCAACCACTGACTGGCGTTACGCTAATGATGGTGATGGTCTCTGCATTCGGGCAGAGAATGACACCGCATGGCATCATATCATAATACATATGACCAACTAAAGACTTGTAAACTTACCCATAAAAAGGGTTCTTAAGTTCTGGCCGATTACGTGCGTGCTCCATTTTCAACCATTTGCCACATTTTCAACCCCAATTAGACTCATTAGACAAACATCCATTACAATGGTACCGGGTAACCCAAACCCAAACACAAACTCAAACCCTTCCTTCTGCTATGTACGAGGTGCGAAGCGTGGGCGCTGACTTTTGGAGTGATTTACGACACAAATTACGAGCTTAAATGGACAAACATGCCTACTTTTAATCATACACTACTACACATAGAGTCGCTGCAGAAGGAAGGGGTCAGGGGTAAAGAAAGTGTCCATTAACGCGGTCGGACCAAACTATTTACTTGGTCCCTGAATGGGCATAAAGAATGTGCGACATAAATTAATTAAATTTTTCTCACGTTGTGTTCACGCATTGTTAGTTCAGTTTCATTATGCCAGTTCATTATGCAAAACTATCCCAAATAACTCAGGACAATGGAACAGAATAATCTCTAGGTGTACAGGCCCACCTTAACTGCTCAATGGGGGCACATTACGGGACGGGGTAATTGAAATTTCTAAATGCAAAACTAACAAACAACTAATGCAAAAATCTTGTTTTCAAGCAATTAAAAAAAAATATAATGCTTTTATATCTGACATTTTAATTACTGATATCCTAAAGTAAAGTATTTTTATGTAATTGGGTAAATACTTAAGAATTAGTATTTTGACTATATTTGGATTTATCTCCTGTATAACATAATTTACAAAGTATACAATGATCGAAAACGCTTAAAATAACTTCCAAAGAATGTTTTTGGGAGAAAGTTTAAACTATTTAATACAAAACTAGCAAAAAATATATAAAATACATTATTCTTAAAATGTTATTATTACCTATTCCATAATAGTTATGTTTTCGATATTCGAATTTATTACCCGTAAAATATAATGTATAAAATATGTAAACAGAGAATCCATTTTGTATAATATTTTTATGCTGAAAAGTTTTTTCGGTTTGAAATTAATTTTGCTTACATACGAAATAAGTAAACGTATTACAAACTGTTCAAACAAAATTTAAATTTAAAGTATTGAATACAAAAAACAATATTTTTAAGTATAATACAAATATATACATAATTAGCACACATTATTCTACTTCTTATTCTGGTACATAAAGATACATTCATATGCATATTATAATAACAAACTGTATAATATAGGGCTGAATTTTGAGGATAAAGAGTTTTTAATTGGTTTCCGAATAACAGAAGGAATGCTCTTCCATGCAGTTCTTTGTAAAAAAGGCATGGCCAAACACTCAATAAAAACCCCGGTTAGTTAAGCATATCAATATGTTTCAAATTAACCGAATAAAAATGTGGAGAACTAAAAAATATTTCGGGACTTATTAAAATGAATGTTTTTATTAACAAGGATAAAATTTGCAAAATTTACTTAGATGGTAAAAATTATTTAGAACAATTTAACGACTTTTTTATATACCTCTTTTTTAAAACTAAGGTAAGTTTTTACTTTAAGAGTGTAACAAAAATATTTTAAAATTCGAAATAAAATTTGATTTGCGTAGACACTAGACGGGACTCTCACACCAAATTTGGTAGCCCTATCTCCTATAGTTCCTCAGATCCAGATGTTTGTCAGACGGACTTGTCTCGGCTGTTGATGCTGATCAAGATTTTGTATATGTAACACACATTTTAATATACGTCTATGGGAACAGACTATACTAGGTTTTTCAATAAATTTTGAAAAAAATAAATTTTGGAAAAAAACGTTATTTTCAGTGTTTGATATATATACATATAATTATTTATAAGGTATTTTGAATTGTATATATTTTAGGAATTGTGGTGAAGAAATGTGGAAGTATTGTGTTGTTTATAATATTCAGGATAAGTATTATCATATATGTACATATATATATTTAATAAGCATATAATACAAAATTTAAAACAAATGCAATATGAATACAAGCACACACACACATTATCTATTTTCATGTCTTTCTGATTATGATTTTGTTATTTCCAGTGTTGGAAGCGCAGTTAAGAAGAATAAGACCAAATTTGGACGAATATTAGTCAGTAAAATAATTGGTCTATTATAAATAAACCCGTTTTTATTTAATTTGGCACTTCTTCAACTTCTGCTAGAATTTTCTTTAAACAAAAATCACAAATTTTAAAATTTTTTTCTTTTTATACAAATGTTTCAAAAACAAAATGTAGGTCAAGCATTTGTTGTTAACGTACAAAATGTGTGTGTTTTTTTTTTTTTTTTAACTGCTCAAAATAAATACGAATATAACTTTAGCGACTTGGGGACAAGTTGCTATTGCTACTGTTGCTTAGAAAATGGCCCTCCCGGGAAATTATAAATATTATTTTCTTACTTTTCAAAAAGAAAAAAAAGAAAAGAAAAAGTAAACACGATAGAAAAAAAAAACGTTTGTTGCGCCTAATTGTAAACGGCCCCAGCAATGGATGACACTTTATGTGTACTCTGGGCCCATGAAACTTCAGTTGGAGAGTTAAAAATTTTTACTGCACTACGGCAACACAAAATTGAATTAAAAACGGGGAAGAAACCATGCGGAAACAGAGTCGCCAGGGGGTATGGACGAACGAGTGGAACACGGGACTTAAACGGCATTAATTATGACACAGGCGGGGGAAAAGCCAGGTTGACTATGCGACTGTGACTCCTTCTCAGACTCCTGGCCAACAATGGGACACAGACGGTCATAGGCATACGCATATGCATTTGGTTACGCATACAGATCCTCCTCATATTTACCCCCCACCAACACGGTCAATTGTCAACCTGGCAAAATTAAATTGACCCAACAGAAGCAAATGGGCAAAGGACTTGCCACAACTGACACAGTGAAAGGGCAAAGGGATGGGTCATGGATAGGGATTTGGTGGCATTGCAATCGCACGCATAACGTTAATACCATTGCTACTGCTGTACCTGGTACTGGGTACTCATACTCTTTTTTTTTTTTTTTGCTTCTCGTGTGCTCACCTGGGAGTGCACATTAAATAATTACCGCAAATGGGCTTGGCGATAATTTTTGCACCAACAAAACCCAAACGACAACAGCAACACACAAAGTTGTAATTGTAATTGCGAAAACAATAAACAAATGTGCCACGCACTGGCCAAACAGACGGACTGCATCCATAAATGCACTCGGGGAATTCCACCAATATAAAATAAAAACCAAAAAAAAATAAGAATACCAATGAATTCGCATTTTATTTAATTATCACCGCCGGCAGAGTTTCGATTTGTTATTGGTTTTTCAACCAGGTGTTGCCACCCCTCCACTAGTACCTATGTCATTTCATTTCGATAAAGCCTACTTTTGGGCGTCCAGACATTTAAGGCTCGGCGTGCTCGTTTGCAGCAACTGAATACCCTTGACGACCCACTTCTTCCACACAACTCCCAAGACGTTCATTTCGCCAGGACTATTTAAAAATTCATTCTCAACCCGCTCCATCTCTCTCCTTCTCTCTCTGTCTTTCTTTTGGCACCTTTTGGCCATTCTACTATCCAATCATTTCCCAATTAGTTAATATTTTGTTGTTGGCCGAAAGACATTGAAAAATCTTTTAAAATTAAACAACAACACAAACAGTTGTAGCTGTCAGGATTGCTAGATTGCTGAATTGCTAGATTGCTGGTGGTGGTAAAAGGAGTAAAAGTGTCTTTTAATTTCTTATTAGCGGTTTATTATCCCCGCGGACATTCCAGTTGGCCCATTAATATGCACGGCCCAACAAAAAGTACTACTACCAAGATCTATTAATTTTAATGAGCAGACAAAAAAGCGGATTATGAGTCTCTTTAGTAAGCAAAAGGAGTTCTCGCCCACTTTCCGTATAAATTACTTAATAACTTTTGCAGCAGGTGTTATTTTTGGAAACGGCAATTTATATATAGAAACCATGCCAGTTGGTCATATTAAATGAAGGGGGTTAGCATTATGTTGGTAACTGTTTTTGTAATTTCTCATATCATCTCTGTAATGACATTTATGAAATTTAAATTTTAAAGTATTTAAAGTTGCTTTTAACAGATACATTCAAAGATCTCTTAAATGGAACTTCAATATAATAAAGTTCTTTATCTTATAAATAAGTTTTTAAAGGTATGCGTTTGCGATTCTATAATAGTTTTTATAAAATATATAATCTATAAATAAGTTGTTTTCTGGTCCTGTGGAAATTCAGTTTTGGGAAGTTCGATTTCTAGTTGAAAGTACCAAATCGGTATCTATTTTTGTATTTTGTCACCACCTTAATTTTTGCTTTTTTACTTTTTCATTAAAAATTTATTGAAATTAAACCTTTTTAATATCCTTAAAGCCCTTTCATTTAAAAAGATCTTGACAGCAAATCAATTTTAGGTCTGTCAAAAGGAGGCTAATCTTGTATTTGTGTACCTGAATAAGTCCTCAAAATTTGACTTTGCCACCAGTTTACGGAATTGTCATTTAAAATAAAAGAACCAAATACTTGAACTATTAGAAATATAACTTTCATTAATCGGCCTTAGTTTCAACTAAACTCTTTTTTCGTACATACTAGACGGCCTTAGAAAGCAGAAAGATAAGATCAGATAAGTACATTTATTAATCTATAGGTGTATAGATGCTAATCAAGAATATATATACACTATATAGACTTGGAATTGTTTCACTCTGTTAGTAACGTACGTCTTTGGCTTTCCCCTTTTAACTTTTGGGTACAGGGTATAAAAATGATAGCATATGGATAAAAAGAAAGTGTTATTCTCATCCCCTGACTAAGTGTCAAATTGGATGAATTGGAATCCTTATTGTTCTTCACATACTTTTATCTTCTAACAAAGTTAAGGACGTAGTTTGACTGAGAATATTCTTTGTGGATAAGAAACTAATTTTTCAAGGAATATCTTATTTCATTATTTTGGTAAGGCTTAGTCTATGGGAGATTTCAGCAAAAAATTGTTGTTTGCTGTTATACCCTTGCAGAAGGTATAATTTAATTTATAAGATGCTTGTAACATATAGACATATAATACATCTACGTTTTCAACCCAATTAAGCATATATGCTTGATCAGCATCGATAGCCGGGTCAATCTAGCTATGTCCGTCAGTCGGTCTGTCTGTTTCCTCGCACTTTTTGGATCTTAAATATTAAGCTATATGGTTAAAACTTGGTAGATAAGATTTTTATGTGTCTATGTTGATTACGCATAAGAATAAGTCTGATCGAACTATTATTAAATATGTTTTTAAGTAAAGTATAAAATTTTGTAAAAAAATAAAGAAAAAAATTGTTTAGTGGCTAAGAAGTACAAGGATATACAAAATTCGGCAAGGCCGGAGTTAACTTTTCCTCGTTTTTGTCTAAATTTTAGCGAGTTTTTATAGGTTTTCGATAATTAGGACTAGAAAAACACCGCGGATACTTAAGCCATAGTTAGTTTGACAGTTTTTTTTTGCTTGATAAGAATCCATAATGTAAGCGGATCTTTTGATAAATCTGAATAACACAATAATCCAATTTTAGATAAACAAGGTATAACTTTTAATGTAAAACATTTGAATACAATTCATTTGTTATGTTACTTTATCTTGCCATTCCCTTAAATCTCTTTATCGTTTCCCAGTCACTTCCTCTTCCCACGCTTCATAATAGGTTTATCTATATGAAATTTTTAAGTGTTCCAAGTATTTTTCCAAACAAGGACAAAAAAAAAAAAAAAAAAAAAAAAATTTGCATAGTCAATTTACTTTTATTTCATTTTTTGTTTCAAATCTTTTCTTGCGGCAACAAATATTGAGTGTTTACGGCTCACCATACGACCACCCTACTCCTCCGCCTGCTCTCATTCCCCGGAGTCATGCCATATAATGCGTTTGCATAATTTTAATCGCTCGGATCGGCCATACGTTGGCTTGAGGAAGAGATACTCCACTACTATATAACTTGTGGATGCCTTTTCTTGGTTTAAAGATGAGGATTCAAAACTGGTGGCGAAATTGCTGTTGTGTGAATCTTTTATGGCCCTCCAGAGTGTCCTCTGTGGCAAGAGGAAGCCCTATAAGTACTTACATATATGGGATGTGACCTCCTGATTTTCAACTCGAATAACTTTAGTTATCGAAAGCGATTAATATGCTAATTTATGTCACTTTATGGTCTAAGTTACACTTGAATTTGTTTGTATTTGTATATGAATGTTAATTCAAGGTGACTTTAAATCCTACGCAAAATTCTGTCAGCATTCATTAAATTAAAACCAAATCATTCATACTCAACTTAAAAGTACTCAAACTCAAATTGATATTGACACATTTTGTGCGTGAAAATATTTGACATTTTACGGTTCTTCCCTTTCCCTTCTACCCGGTAGCTATGATTTTGGCTTAATGTCAATCAGTTTTTCATTTCGAATTGGAATGGAAAAGTGGTTTTTAATGTCTAGACATCTTTTGAATAGAACCAACATGACAAATGTGAAATAAATGCAAATATTCGAACTTTGATAAATCTAATTCGAATCTTGAGGAAAAGTTTTTCTCATTTTTTTCCCGGAACAGCTGTTGCCCTCACTCCACCATATTATGGATAGTTCTACAAATTCGTCTTTTGGTAAAAAAAAAAATTATATAATTTGTTTATGCGGCTTTTCATATTTTTCTGTTTATTTTTCCTTTTTTTTTTTGCCACTGAAAATGAAATTTACATCATTTGTTTATTTGTGTGCCTCATGTCCTGCAGTCTTTTGATACACTTCGGAAAACAAAGATATATTTACTATTATAAGAAGGATAATACATAACATATTCGACTATCTGAGTTTATATATATGTATATTATTTAAAAAAAGGTTACCAAATAGATCGGAGAAAATAAAAATTTATAATAATTAATAAAAGTAAAATTAATCTTCGGAATCTTCGGAATTTGTGTAACTTGAATTATTTTATATTACGGGTATTCATGAGCGTTTGGATTATTGTAGCTATACAACATAAACTGCCTAAGAGATTAGACTTCTTTATTTCCATTAGACTTCTAAAATTAAGATACAAAAAATAACTTCGATTTTCTAATGCATAAAATTGTCTGTTTCCAACACTTTTTTACAAAATTATTTGGTATTGTACGGTAACAACAAATCAACTAAATATCGATAGACACTATCGATTCTTTTTTCATTCCATTCATCTTCAGTTATTTCAACTTCTTGCACAATTGGAATGGCAAGCTTACATCTTTATTATAAACAGTTCGAAAATTATGATTAATTCATCAACTTATTCCTTTATTTTGAATACCAACTTGATCAAACTTCGATATTCATTAGAATTCACATACCTTTTATACTAAGTTTTAACAAAAGTGTTAAGAGTCTTAAGTCCTTTCATCCTCAAACTCTTAAAATATTTGTATTTTAAAAACTATTTTTCCATTTATAGAAATTTGGTTGTCTTTCTTATGAAAGTCTTTGGATAACCCAATAATATAGTTTTTTTAACATTTGTGTTTTGTGTAGATCTTATCCCATCAAGGGTATACAAATTTCGGCTTGTGGCAAACTTGACTTGGCCCTCTGGTCTGTGTTTTGTCTCCTGGGGGACAAGTCCACTCTGTTCAGCAATTCATAATATTTTTTTCCAACCAAGCAAAGAAAAAGGAAAAAACCTCACAAATTTGATTACCACCAAAAGAAAAATACAAATGTGATATTCTTTTTTTTTTGCACATTTTCTGTTCTGGGGCGGTTTATTTTGCATTTTTGCTGCCTTTTTATTTTGTATATTTTTTCTTTTTTTCTTTTTTTGGTGAAATTAACGCATTATATTTATGTATTAGATGCAAATGGCAATAGCCAAAAGGACCTTCACACATGGCTGACCAAAGGGTCAGAAATCCAATTTTGAGAAAAGGAACTAAAATTTGAAGTTCCCTTTTTGCACATCCAGAGAGAAATAGAGTCAATGTTTTTATTGCTCAATGAAATTGTCTTTTGCAATCAAGTCGAGTGAGTGGCTCTCCCCGTCTAAGATTTTAATTGGCCCCCAGTTTTGTTATAGCCTTTGATTGCTTTTCCAGCGGTTTGGCAATCATCATTAGCCGTCTCCTGTGTGGTTGTTGGGTATCTGGTACTACTTCATATAATCGTATTCCCCTCTTCCCCCTTTTTTCATTTTGATTTTCACTTCCATTTCCATTTCAACTTCACAATTGCAAACACCTTTGGCAATGCGATTTTCTTGTTACCTTTTTTGGCATTGACGTGACATGAAAATCAACCCAAAAGTGTCTGTCACCATCAAAGGGTTCGAACTTTGATAGAATTTTGGGCAATTTTGTACACAAAAATTGCTTGGATTTTTGCGCATTAAAAAAAGAATAAATCAGAGAAAAGGGGGATTCCTATTTTGTTGGAAGGGCAGACAGGTCGAGAAATGTGTCGTGTGTGTGCACGACTTTGCACTCCAAATCCTGACTGTGTGTGGTGGGAGAGGGTTACATTAGGGTTAAGTTGAGTCACATGAGACTCTTCTACGCATACACAGTGGCTAGGTGGTGATTGCACCAACAGTTTAGGTAAATAGCTTTTTGGCAGCCTGTCAATTTTCTTTTACAATTTGAAAATCAAAGCACATCAGAAGTTTCTTCAGCTGGTAGACAAAAAGACATTCGTAAATATTCGATTTAGAAAAACAAAAGTTTATCCAATGGATTTTTATATTATTACTCTATAACCGACTACTTTTACTTTATAATTCCTGGATTTCAATAATTTATTGGCTGTTAAGAAAAGAAGTTAAGAAGAGTTGGCAAAATTGAACAAGGTTGTTAAATTGAGTAACTTTGATGCAAAACCAGTGTTGTGTAATCAGTGTAAATAAAATAAAAACGAATATATGTTATGTTGGAATAAATAACTACATATTAATCTAAATATCATACAAGGAAAAGATTAAGTAAATACGTGATTCACTAGAGAATTGCTGTTAGCTGTTTCGATTTTGCCTATAGCTTACATATTTATTTTACTATTTACATTTATCCTTCCAAAAAGGATACGCTAATTTTAATTAAAAAGTAATGTATTGAAGGAAACACCTCCGAATTCATAAAGTATATTTATAAAGTATATATTCTTGATCAGCACAAGGATCTGAGTTGATAAAAATTTCTCTGTCTGTATCTTTGATCTTTGAATTGATCCAAGACATTTTAAACTGCAAAGCTTGTGTTTCAGGTGAACATATTGAAATTTGGTATTTACGAGTTTGATTTAGTTCTAAACATATTCCCGAAGTTTTATAAGAGTCGATTGATTATATAATATACTTCCAATAAGAACCATTAGGACAAAACAAAATTTTGTATTAAAAACTTTGAATTACTCAAAAAAATTATTCGAAATCTGTTGATCATGTCATATCGTATCATATCATATCATATCATATCATATCATATCATATCATATCATAGATTAAATCGGTCAAGAATAAAGATCACTAACTTTGTTTTTTGAAAAGCTAAGTTTGTTTGTTTGGTATATATGTATAGTAATATCTCTATTCAGCAGAATCGGTCGATTTTATGGATTGGCTTTTAGAGAAATAATCTAACCAACAATACATTTAGTTTAATAAAATATCCTCAAGCCATCAATATTAAATTCAGGTTAAACTGTTTTTATGCTTCCCACTGGTTTTGCTAAACTACGTGGACAATTTGCATCCTTTTAGTTTTGCATTTCATTCCTCCTTGTAGAATATTTATAAATTATAGCTTGTTAATATATGGACTCTATAAAATCCACAAAAACTTGTTTTTCGTTTTTATTTTCTTCTTTTTTATAGAATGTTTAATAATTATTATTTTTGTAGAAAGCCATTACTAAAGTCCTTTTTCACCTATGAGAAGCTCATCCATTTGAAAAGTCAACTTCTATTTGTACTCGACTATACAATTTCATAATTTTTGCTTGAGTTTTGGTTAAGTCATTGTGACGTTTGTAATTAAGGATTATTGTCAGGTCCATTGGTTGCGCCCCTCTGTATCCCTTCATAATTCGGGATTCTCCTTCTCTACACTTCTTGTCCTGCTTTAACTTTGCCGACTCTCAGTCAAAGCAAAGATGTGGCAGAAATATAAAAATTATTGATTATCAGCAATGGCATCTCAGCGATTTGCTGCTACAAGCCACGTTTCACTTTTTTTTGTTTTCAGTTGTTCTTTGTTTTTTTCTGCTCTAGAGAAGTAGGGAAGCTGGAAGCTGGAGCTTCGATCCCATCATTAAAATCATTGTGCGATATCGACACCTTGGCTACCACTTCCACTTGCCTGTAGTCCAGGTTGGGTTGGCAAAAAGCGAGATCGTTTCGCTTGTCTCGCAAGTGTTGTCAACAGGTTCTGCGGAATGTTCTCTTGGACCATCATCCACATCCATATCCACGTATGTGTCTGAGTCTTGGTCTTTTGTTGCTGTCTTCTTGGCTGGATCGTTCATCATGCGGCGATGACAAGTGATCAAAAATGCAGCAAGCAATATTTTACAGAAGTTCGAATCTGACACATTTTACGAGGAGTATTTGTGGTCCAAGTCCAAGCTGCTTTCTCCTTAATTGTCCTTATCACTTTGTCATTAGGTTCGCTACATTCGGGCTATAGTATTGGACTTATAAATATTTATAAGTCTGGGACTATACATACAATAGTATGTACACACGTATGTATGTATCTTTGTGAGTGCCGAGATTTGAGATACTTGAACATTGATTAAATGTTTAACCGAATATGGTTGGGCAGTTCATAAATTAAAAGAAAAGAAGATGAGGCAAAGGAAAAGGGTCTACACCTTTTTCTCTCTTTTCACTTCATCTATCCCTTACTCTCTGTATTTGGTGGAAAATCAATTAAAAGTGTTGACTAACTGTTAATTGTTGATATATGTACGTAGTAGGACCCGATACTTGAGTTACTTCTCCACAAGCAAAACGTGTAAGGTTCCTTGACACTTGCACGTGCCGCGAATTGAAATTCCATTTCCATCAAAATCCAAAATCAGTTAACAGTCAGTCAGTCTCTACCCTCTCCTCTCCCTTTCACGCAGATCAGGAAGGCTCAGCTCAGCGAGGCAATCAGCCTAAAAAACAGTGGCAAGTATTGACCATTTATGGCCAGGGCTTGCCATTAAAAATTATTAGTAGCTACAGCAAATTACGGATTAATGTTCACTGGCTTTGGACATCAACAAAATCCTTAGTTCGTGCCTGGCAATACAAAGTGAATTTCAGTAACACGCAAAACAAGTTTTTTGTTAGATAGTGAAGTTACTTTTAATAAACTTGCATTTGAAATGCATAAGCACACTGCAAAAGCGGTTTTAAAATTGAAACGGAAACTCTTTACATCGGTGAAACAATTATAAATTTAAATATGTTTAAATATGTTTCATATACATATTTGGAATTTGGAATCAAAAAATCAAATTTAAAAACTTTAATTAAACACCACTAGTACATGCATATGTACAAAAATCAAAAGGTTTTTAAGCAATCAGCTCATTAATGTAACTGTTTAGTACCAGCGCTGCCAGACAATTATCTTAAAATAGCCAGACTGCTGCAGTTGAAATGTAAACTTTGTCGGCCACAATTTTCCACTTATCGTATTATATGTTCTTCTTTCTTTAACTTGTTATGACAATATCTTTTAATAGATTAACATAAACAACTAAGAATTGAACGGTTTAAAATACTTAAGCTGTTGTCAGTTAAATTTTAAATAACTTTATGAACTATTTATTGGAAGCCATTTTTCTTAGCAGATTTTTAACAAGAATACCAAGGTTTATATATATAGTTCGATATTCTCTTTATCCTCCTGATATAAACTGAGAAAGGTTTCAAAAGTAGCGCCTTTTTAGATCCTACTACAACGGCGTTAAGAGTAACCTTTTTGAATGCTTGTAACAATGGGAATACATTTAAGATAATTATACAATGGGAAAAAATTACATTTTTAAAATTACAATAAATACAATATTTTGGTTAGAAGATTGCAATGCATAAAATTACATACACATTTATTAAAGAACCTATATACATATCTAAATGGAGCATTTAACTTGCTTCTCACATTAAGTGCCGAATTGATGAATTTGCGAGGGTATACAAACAAGGCAAGTTAGTTCCACCTTCCAGTCTTATTTAATCACTTGTCAGTTTAATAATTGAATAAGTAATTTATATTCCTCATTTCGGTATTTCAATTGCTTCGCTTCTGAGAAATTTTTTTCGATTTTATTGTAAATTTTATGAGAAAAAAATCCGGAATTAATTGTTTTTGCGTTATCAATACGATATTTATCCATATTTTAGAATTTATTATTTTATTTTCAATTAATTTGAACTCACAAATTTTACCAAACCTTCTTGCTGTAAACGGAATTACCAATTTTTAGACAATTTTTTTTCATTTTTTAAACCCTGTACCCATAGGTTAAAAGGGTATATTAAAGTCGATAAAATGTATGTAACAGGCAGAAGGAAGCATTTCCGATCCCATAAAGTATATATATTCTTAATCAGGATCAACCGCCAAGTTGATTGAGACATGTCCGTTTGTCCTTCCGTTCATATTAACACCTCGATCTCAGAAAAGCAAGAGCAACCAAATTTGGTGTCAGCGCAGGTCAAGTTTATTTCAAATATGTCACGCCCACTTCGGCCCCCGCTATTTAGGAAAAACGAATAACTAGAGTTATATTAAAGGAAGCGTATTTTTATTTACCACATCTAATAATATAATCAAAGTATCAGCTTACTAAGTTTTGTCAAAATCGGAAAATAATTATCGGAGATATACCTATGTACAATTTGTACTGATTTGCCAAGTGCAACATTGCGTTTTAAGAGTGAGCGAGACAGCATGCGTTCGCCGCTGTGGGTAGTGAGGTGAATTTTTGTTTGAACTGTTGGCAATTTCGGAGGAGTTTGGTCTTATAAAGTTTGTCTAATTAGTCTCTACCAATGAACGGCAAGGACGACTCGCTTGCTTTATTTTCTTTTTAATTTACACTAACTTCTATAATTGCACACAAATTTTTTAAACATATTTGCTTACATACTTCGTTTCTTATGTGCTTAAAATTTAAACGGTAACGTAAATTAACACTAGCATTTAACAGAATATGAGCGTTCAACAGATCATTTGTTTTTTAACATAACACCATGTGAACATAAAAACATAAAGCCGCTATTTAAGGAGAGATGTACAGTAAAACAGAGACGAAACGATTCAAAAAACTAAAACAACAAAACACATTGTACTTATGTTAATACATAAGTATATTTTGCGGAATAAATATAAGACCTCCTCCAATACCAAATATACCTAAATATATCTAAGCTTATCTGTTGACTTTTTGGTTATTGCCGCAAGGAATTTTCTTTTAAAGATGTTGTTATTTTGGGTTTTTTCAGTTCGTATACCGTTAGAAGTAAATTAATATAGTTTAAAATTACAAACAAGTAGCTAGAGTTTAAATTTTAGGGCAATGCAAGTGTCATTTTCTTAAAGTTATTTAAACTCAACAGTTGTCTCTTTCTTACTTATGTAAGCTTTTCTTCTCAACTGTCTGCAATAATATATAAAGTTAAAATTCCTTCAAGTTTGTTGCCAATACAAAGGAGTAAGAGTCAGGACAATTACCATAACCAGCGTTTTGGAAACTAACTGTAAATGCGAGCACGTCCTTACAAGTGTATGTGTGTGAGTATGAGAATTGTCTATCTTTTTTCCTATTGAAGTGTCCATTTTTAATTAACACTCTGACAATTTGACGCGAAATGCATTTGGCTGGTTTTGCTTTTGGTGTGTGCGTCTCCTTCTCTTCTTCTCACCTGACTAATGCACTTCTCTTTCTCTGTTAGCCAATGCCATTGCCAATTTCTGATTCCCGGAATTCCTGATTGTCTGAATGGAGGCCGTTGAGCTAAAACCACTGCGTTGAATGTTTAGAATGCAATTGATGTGTCAATGTATGTGTGTTGGTGTGTGCGTCCCCCAAAGAGACGACAGTGCAACCTCTTCCCCCCATCTCACAACATACCCCACCATCTGCATTGCCACTTCCATGCCCTGATAAATGTTGCATGCGCCTCTGTGTGTAACCCAATTATCGTTGAAAATTACTCACACTGCGTTGCCATCGTCATGAATGTGTGCAATTGCTTGGCATGCGAAACATGGCCCAGGTTTGGTTAAATCCAGGCAGGTTTAGGGCATCGGTTAGGGTTTTAGAATCATTCGTAGACTCGCTTTGCATAATTGATGACAAATTGAAATCATGTTAATGCTTATGATGGTTGAATGAAAAATTCATAAAACCATATATCAATAAAAGGAAAACGACACTTTTCCGAAACTGTCGAGGCAATAGAGAGAAAGATGTTCTTAAATCTCTTGGCAAATTTACAAAAGCCATAAATTCATCAAACCATTGGCAATGGATCAATTTGTGGTTACCATAGAGCTTAGCTAGCATTGGCCAAAGGTCTCCCAGGGGTCGTATTTGGTGGCCGTAAATCGAAATGAGCTTCACATAAATTTTCAATTGGTCAGTCTACATGCAAAACCGAGAAGAAGAAAAATGGGGGAAGAGGAGACAATTGATTGCTGAATTTAGTTGTGGAGTTTAGTGAAGAAGAGTTTCCCTTGTGTTTTGTATCATTTCCTACAAATTTCAAGTAAGAAAATACGTTTCATTCAAATATCTTTTTGGTAACAGAAAATGGCTCCAGGAGTGTCAGGCGGTAATACAAAACCATATGCCAGTCCGCAGGATCTGTTAAAGTCATTAGAGCTATCCGGGGAATCCGACTTGGATGCTGAGATCAAAAACTGGATTCTCTGGGATCAAAATGAGGCAACCTTGCAGCAAGTGGTTGACGCTGTCACTGACAAGGATTGGGAGGCTTTGCGAGTGCGCCTTTGCAATCGGATTTTGTTTGACTCGTCTGGTCTAAGAGGTGGAATGCGTGCTGGATTCGATTCCATTAACGATCTGGTTATTATTCAAACAATGCAAGGAGTATCTCACTTCTTGATTGAAACGTATCCCAATGTCCAAAAACGGGAGGCTCAGGGGGTGGTTATTGGCTACGATGGACGCTATAATAGCAAGCGATTCGCCCAGATAGCGGCCACAGTTTTCCTTAATAACAATTTTCGGGTTTTTCTGTTTAATCGGACAACACCAACACCATTTGTTCCATTCTCTGTGGTGTATATGAAATGCCTGGCGGGAATTGTGATCACTTCATCGGAGAGCAAAAAGGAGGATAATGGATGTAAGATCTATTGGTCTACTGGTGGTCAGATCACAACTCCCGTTGACAAAAATATTCATGATTCGATACTGAAAAATCTCGAGCCAAAATCGTCATCATGGGATACATCAGTGCTTGATAACAATCCTCTTCTTGAGGATCCCTATCGGACAGTCTATCCAAAGTATTTTGAGGCATTGAAGAAACTGATGCCACCCGTTCATATGGAAACCAACGAGTGCAGTCAGTTGCGTTTCGTCTATACACCTATGCATGGAGTATGCTATCCTTATATGAGAGAGGCATTCTATCAGGCCAGACTGAAGCCAATGATTCCAGTTAATGATCAAAAGGATCCTGATCCTGAATTCCCAACACTTGTCATACCAAGTCCGGAAGGTAAGCGAATATGAGAGTGTGAATCCAATAATCGATCCCAACTCTTTTACTCTTGTAGAGGGCAGAACTGCATTGGCTCTGGCCATCAAGAAGGCCGAAGATGAGCATTGTACAATTGTGCTGGCAAATGATCCAGATGCCGGTCGTCTGGGTGTAGCCGAACTAGATCCAAAGGGCAGATGGAAAATATTTAATGGCAATGAAATTGGAGGTCTTCTTGGCTGGTGGGCTTTGGAATGCTATCGAGTGAAAACACCGAAACCAGATGTATCCAATTGTGTCATGATTTCTAGTGTGGTGAGTTCAAGAATTTTATCGGCAATTGCTCGGGCAGAAGGTTTTACTTATGTAGAGACATTGATGGGCTTCAAATGGATGGCCAACAAGGCTCTGGAACTACAGGGACTGGGCAGAACAGTGCTCTTCGCTTTCGAAGAGTCATTTGGTTTCATGTTTGGCATGAATCATCCCGACAAAGATGGAATAATTGCTGCCACTCAATTAGCCACAATGGCATGCTATTTGCGGAGCACTCGCAACATGACATTGATTGAGAAATTGAGAGAACTCTATGATCGCTATGGCTACCATGCGACTATTAGTTCATATATAAATTGTCCTCATACGGATCTGGTGATGCAGATATTCGATAGATTGCGCAGTTTTGAAGATGATATGCCAGGAACTTATCCTCGTTGCATACTCGATGGCGAATTCGAGATAATGTTTATCAGGGATCTGACTACAGGTGTGGATACATCATATCCGGATCGTAAAGCTCGTCTTCCGGTTAATCCCTCCATTCAGATGATAACATTTACTTTTACGAATGGATTCGTCATCACACTCAAGTGCTACATTACGGAGCCCAAGTTGAGATATTTTGCCGAGATTTCTGCTTTACCCGAGGAAAGGGAATGGGAAGAACTGAATGATAAAATGTATCGCATGACTGTTGCTGCAGTAGATGAATTCTATCAGCCTAATTTCCATGGCCTAGACATGAGCTCAAGAAAAAGTTAAAGTCATTCTTTTGCATCCTTTAATGTCCTGACAAACTCATTAAAGTGTCAGAATATCTTTTGGCTCACAGGTCACAGAACGCCAATTATGCGTCTAGGGCAATTGTTATTTGTATGTGTATGTGTGTAAGGTGGGTGGTGGTTGGGTGGTGGTTGGGTGGTGTTTGTTGGTTTGTTATGGGGGGGTAACGGCATCATCATCTTTTGTTTTCTCACCACATATCACCACATTTGGACGAAAGTATCTAGCAAGACAAACACTGAAATTTTATAGTTCACCAGCTAATTGCACTCTGGGGGAGTTGCCTTTTGCCTTTCCACCTACAAGTCTTGTAATCGCTTCCGATTGTGCGAATCAGCACAAGTCGTTGCCAGATACATAATGAAAACTGTGATTAAGACAAAAAACACTGCCTGCAGGAGCAGCCTCCTGCCCCATTATCCTTGTGTACATATACAGCCAAACTGGCTTCAAATTTATAGCCAGAGTAGACTTCAATATTTCTGTGTGTGTGTGTGAGGTCTTTTTCACATATTTACTTTACAGGTCAAAAGGAATATTTCAATAGCTTGAAATGAGTGCAAATAGCACAGGTAAACGTGAAAGAGCCAGAGATGGATCCCAGAGGTCGTCACCGAATTTGTGTGCGAAAACAAAGGATACCAAAAGCACACACACATATGTATAGTATCTATGTATATATGTTTCTTTCAAAGCAAACAAACTTCTCAACCATTAAATTTTCCCAAAATACAAAATGGAAAAATATATATTCAACGCACACGAATTAAATATTAATCATTGTCGACGATGTGTTTTTTGGCTTGGCTTGGCTTGACTTGGCCAAGCCAAGGACTTTGGGTTGTTAACCCACAGTTTTACATGGTTTAGCAAAGATACGGCCAAGGTTAGTGCATTATTAAGCACTGTTTATGCGACATTAGGAACATAAAAGAACCAGGCTAAAAGGGGGGAAATGTAAATAAAAAACAAGCATGGGAAATGAAACTGTGAATATAAGTAAAACAAATGTCTCTTATCTTCAAAATTTTTAAAACGCCTATAAATTTCACTAAAAGACATATGGAAATTGGAAAAGTTATAAATATTCCATGATGGAGGGGAAACGCGAATTTAAGTTCTTTAAATAAATTAATAATAATTTGTTTGTCATGGTTAAAGTCAATCAAATTTGGTGGAATATATATGTATAATGTGCGGTCAACTTTTATATAATAAATTTCCACTGTACTAAACAGTTTTATAGAATTGTTTTAATAATGTTATAGATATTTAATTTTGTAATAATTGGAATGTATGCATAAAAAAGGAAAAATAAAAGATATGCTTTTGCAAACTTATTTTATTAAGCGGAGATCTTAATTATTTAAAGGTTGGCTTAATGAAAGTCCGATTTTATATTAAAATTTTAAACGGCTTTTGATATAACGGATTTTAAACTTTCCTTAAAGTTAGTAAATTTTTAATTACATTTAACACTTTCCCAGAAATTTTTTAAAAAAAGAATACAAAAATATTGAAAGAATTAAAATTTTGAAGATCAGAGTTTATGTTAATCCAAAATTGGCCTAATCGAAAAAGATTAGAGAAAACTTACTTTTTAAATATTTTTAATATGAATTCATTCAATCTATTAATGCTTTGTTTTAATTTACATAATCACCAAAATTAGGTTTAAGTGTTAATCTATTATTTCAAAACTTTGCATCAAAATCCAAAAGCTTTTAAACCTAAAACAAGATGTTACACTAGATTATTTACTAGAAATAGTTTATTATTTTTTTAAAAAATTAAGTTTGAAAGAGAACTAAAGGGGCGGACCAACTTCAGGCTTAACGAATTTCTTATACACTTACAAACTTACAAACCGTTTGAAAGCATATATCAAACGTAGTAAAACCCACATATAATGGCCATGGCTTAAAAAACATAATATATAAAATTTGTATTAGGTCTGATAATTTCTGTGACAGCTATAACATAAAGTCGACCAGTTCTACTTAAACTCAATAAATATAAATATATCTGTTCAAACTCAATAAAGGTATTTCAAAATCAGTTTTGGAAATAAAATATTTTGGAAATGTCTCTTTGAAAACGTTCAAGCTTATGACTCAAACTATATTCTTAAGCGATGATATATAAGGGATCTATAGTCATCAGATTTCAATAAAACTTATTAAAAAACACAACAGAATAATTGAAATCTAATTTTGAGTATGACTTAGTTATTCGATCGGATTGATTCCGAGATGTTTAAAACCGGCTATACAATATATATGATTTAAAGGTCTTGCAGGAGATTGCCTTGATCCATACAGAACGACGGAGCGTAGTCTTGTCGATCAAGAAAATTCATATGTGTATATATGCATAATACAATCTATTTATTGCATTTTATTTATTGTTAACCCTATTGGAGAGGGTATTAAAAGTTGATATTCTTGTTTATATTTAGGAAATAGCTTTTTAATTTTAATCGACTTATTAAAATTGAACGAATGTAATTATACTGACAACCGTGAAATTATCGATTAAGTATATTTTAAATATTCTTATTTCAATTCCGTCAATATTTGTTTAACAAGCAATTTTATGGTTGTCAGCCAAATATAATTCTCGCTAAATTAATGGCTAAACCAAATTTATTAAATTGTTTTTGTTCTCGACATTTTTAACATTAATCTAAAAGTATTTCGAAGCTACAAAAAAATGAATAAAGCATGTATATGTATATTTTATTTAACACGAGCTTTAGATATAGAATCTTGATAGTAGGAAATATGTTTTTCTATATAATCAATAAGAATGACTATAATAAAAATCAGCATAAGAATCATTAATTTAATTGGAATATATATATATATAAAATGTTCTTTTTTTACAGGTAATCTTAACAAAAATTAGTTAAAAGTATAGATTAAACTTATTTATATATAGTAACTAATGCAGTACACAACTAAGATTAAGACAAGAAAACTAAATGGTACAAACCTATCTATAGATAACCCAAAAAATAATATTTATTTGAATGAATTTCAATTTTGTTTATTTAACATTTTAGTTGTTCATTAATTATGCAGAAAACACTTGCTTTAGAGCATAAGATCAGACATATCATATATCCTCTCCTGGTTCATTTTGCAATTGGATTTGGTACATTTTGGCATTTTGTTGCGCATATGTTGCTGATATTCCATTACATACGGAATCAGGAACAAGAGAGTCCAGTAATGAATGTCGGTGTTTCACAACCACCCCTATAACTCACCCGGACTTGTCCTTCTGGGGGGGGCGGGTGTGTGGACGAACGAATTCAACTGCAACAATAGCAACTTAAATTCGCATTTGAAATGAGGCTGGTGATGATGACTCTGCTCGGCTGCTGCTCCTGCTGGTGGGATAAATTGATTACGTGGGACCACTTGCCACTCACTCGCAATCATCAATTTTAGTCCATATGCGAGAAAATCCTTTCATAACGATAATATTGCGGCTCGTTTGGACTTTTTTTTTTTTTTTTTGTAATATCTCGAGTGCGGGTGACACTTGAAAAAATTTGTTCCGAGTTGTTAATTACGAGCATTTGTTGTTGACTTTTGTTGATTTTTGCGGTTGAATTTTCTTTATACTCTACCAAAGCGATTATTTCAATTGTGGGTAGTAGTTTGCCGCCAGTTAAATTTTAATTTTGATCAGCAATACCGGTTTTATTTATAAGGGACAAAACTTAATCAAGTAGCAAGAGAAGGCTTAACCAAATATCATCAAACTTTCTGTAATAATAATTGGACACTCTTGAAGATTTGAAATCAAGGTCATATCTTCAGATTTAGGAAATAAAATAAAACAGTTCACAACTTAATATTTCTATATAAAAGGGGATTTTTTATGAATTGTTTCTCAGGTTGTCAGCATTGGTTGGTTATGACGTCGAAACGTCACCTGTCAAAATCAAAAAACGCTCAGTTAATATTGGAAAGACTTACAAACAAACAACAATTGCAAATCACTGAAACTTATTATCAAAATTCGTGCTGTGAAAATGCGCTGTATTCAGCGATCAGTTTTATTTCTGGCTGAAGGGATACGTAAAGAAGTAAAACTGTCGCATCTGGAGTAAACAGCCACATGCAGTACAAGAACTACCGATGCATCACGAAAAAACGACAGTTTGGTGTGGCATCATCGGTCCATTTTTTTTCAAAGACGACCTTGGCAGAAGTGTTACCGTCAACGGCAAACGATATCGAGTCATAATACGCGACTCTTTTTTGCCTCAATTGGCTGAGTTTGACTTGGTTGGCAAGTGGACAATGGATATGTTGAGGAATGAATAAACATTTTGATTATGTGATATCGATTTGTAGTTTTTATTCAATTTTTAAAAAAACTACACTTTAAAAATCACTCTTTAGTTTATAGAATAAAACTAGATTCGTAATTTGTAAAATAATCCACTCAGACTTATGTACAATTGGATTTAGTTAAATATTAAAAATGGATCATAATTTGTCTAAATCCATTTGCACATTAGTTTGATTTGTAACTTTCAATTTTCCATCCAAAATCAGAGTCTTAGACTCCATGTGCCATTTCTATGGTCTTCCTATTGATTAAATATGATTATAGTTCAAACTTAACTTACGACTTGAGGATTTTGAGTTAACTTTACCAATTTACACTCAAAAATTTTAAAAATTTAACACATTCGTGGTTAAAAGCCATTTAATAATTTATGAATGAGTAATAGTGATTACGATTAATATGTTTTTAAAATAATCAATATTTAATTATGACATTCTATAAATAAAAGAAAAATTGATAAAACAAATTAGCATAAAATTGTTAAATAGGTAACTTTAAAAAATAAATTAACAAAAAAGAGCAGCAATAGAAATGTACACTTAGTTCATAATTAGAAACAAATAAAATATTTGGTGCAAATGGTAATTTTCATGTTTTATCTACATATGTTAAGGTAGGGTAAGTTGATAAGGCTTCGAGTAATCTTTATAGACTTTGCGCAACCAGTGGAAAACCTCTTCTGCATTAGCCAAATGTTTGTTGTTTTTATTTTTAATTTAATTGGAATTATTAATGTAATATTACAAAAGAAGTACTGAAAAACTTGTTCATCGAAATCTTATATTCAAATAATACTTACTACTTTAGATACAATAAGATTTAAAGAAATATTTTATTGAAATTACAAAAACTTATATGCTCCATTGTAATGATATTTTAAAATTTATTGTAAACAAAGAAACCTTTTAAAACTTCAACTAACTAAAGTATTAAGAAGAACTGACAGACTTTACTTTCGGGTTATAGATTCTGCCTATATGTTTTGGACATTTGGAAAATTTAAGGATTTCTTGAAATTATCTAAATCTTTACCTAAGTTGAATGAATTATAATATATATAATTATTATAATATATATAAACATATATTTTTATGTTATATAAATTGAAGAACTTTATAATAATCTTTTTTATACACAATTAATATTTTTATATTATATTAATATGAATTGTTAGTTAATAATATTAAATGACAATCGCAACTTTTTATAGAAATGCAATTCTTGAATCAGGAAAATTTCGACTTGTAGTATTGTGTAAGGGTATATAAATTTCGATATATCGGCGTTTTTTTCTAATTGTGATAATCATCGATTAAGCTGTTGAACAAACATACATATAAGGGAAGTAAGTGGAATTTAAAGTGTCTAACGAAAACTAAAATATTTAGAAGGTATTCATCATTTTCATGGCAGCTGCAATATACCTCTCTCTCTCTCTCCCTCTTTCCTCTATTATCTGACGGCGACCTTCTCCTCTTTTTTCAATGCAAACAATTTGTTTTTGTTTTTCTCAACTTTTGTCGCATAAAAATGACAACAAATTAGTTTGACTGCCACGCGGTTTCCCGCTGAGTTTTTCACAGTTTTGTTTTCGTTTTTATATATTTTTTTGTTTTTGCTTTCCTCTGACTTTATGTCCTTGAGTATTTGCCAATAAATTACATGGAGGATGCTGTCATTGCACAACCCTCATTCCCCTCAAAAATAAAAAAAAAAAAAATAACACTGTAAAGGGGATGGGCGTGAAGGGCGAGTGGTCTGAGTTTGCCTTTGGGTCTTGGACGTGTTTGATTAGCTTTATTAAATATGCAAACAATGAAATTTTGTGCGTTTTTTTGTTTTTGTTAAAAAAAGTGGAAAAACAAAAAAATATGTATTTTTTTTTACATTTAATTGCCAGAACATTTCTATTAAATGAAGTAAAAATTTAATATGCATATAGCCGACGATACCCTCAATAAATTTTGGAAAAAAAAGCAATGTTAATGCATTTGAATTACTTTACCGTAATAAATAAAACTCCAGATGCAGACAAATGAGTATGAGGTGGAGTCTTGAGTCCTCGAATCTTCAAATAGAACATATCAAATCTCTGGCTATGAATTCTTAATTTCGGAAATGAGAAATTTACATGATTTTGTTATGAATTGATTTGGGCTTTAGTTGAGCTAATGCTTTTCCATAAATCCATGACAATGCCAACATTTGCCAGAGCCAATAAGAATGAACTGTTTTAAATGTTAAGAGTAAAGAGTATTCCGAATAGATTAAGAGAGAGAGATGGCGCGCAGCCAAAGAGAACCACTTGCCGATTACCATTGTATTTGAACTGCTTTATCGACGCGCGCTTTTCAACAATTTCAAATGTGCCAAGTGGAATAAGTGAAAAGAAAATATAATATAAACAAAGTGTGGCATATTTAATATGTAAGTTTATGTAAGTTTTTTTTCGTATTTTAATCAATATTTTTAGTAGAAATTTGTGCGAAAATGGCTAGAGTAAAATAGAAGGTTGAACTTAATAGATGTTTAAGCAGTTGGCAGAAGAACAGAATTAGTAAGCTAAATAAACTATGGTGAAATTTAGACGGTTTTGATATAGACATCGTATCTGATATTTGTTATTCCAGAACATGTTTATCTAACAAAATGAAGTCTTCTTTTTAGTATTTATGTAAATACTACTTTCATACATTTGATTTTTTTAATATATTTATTTATTTTTCATCATATATTCAAAGTTTTATTCATGTTTCATCATATATTCCAAATTAATATCTTTTAAAACTCTTTACCCATTAGCTTGTTTTGTTTTTTCCCCCTTTTATTAGGTCTTCTCTTAATACTCTGTCCTACATTCTAGTTTAATAAATTAGGGTTTTTCATTTGTTTTCTGCAGTTTTAGCTGTCTAATATAGTTGTAAAATCTACATAAATAGTTACTATTAAAATTACTCACTAAAATACTTGTTAACACCTTCCCAACATAGTTTCGAACATAAACACAATTTTTTAATTTTAGAACAATTTGGAAAGCCAAAATCATAAACAATTATTAAAAACAACCTACAGAAGAACAGCTCCATTGCTGATGAAATTTGCCTTGTTCACTGTGAACTCACTTCGGTCCGCTCTGAAAGGCTGTTTTTAATTGTACATCTTATGTTGCATAAAGGACCCACCATATACAAAATAGTGGATCGAGTGAAACACACAAATTCAGGGAAAAATGGAAATTTAATGGGACACTTAATACAAATATGCAGGAACAAATCCGACCAAGGACCACAAGCAACACAGACATCACCCCAATAGGTTTCCGTTTCAACTAATTGATTTTATCAACTGCTTTGTTTATCATAGTTATAGATTTTAATTTATTGCTTCTTTGTTCTATGATCACTGCTTTTTGGGCTTTTGATTTTTAATTTGATTTATTTAAGAAGCAATCTCAAAGTTTTCCTATTCAAAACGCATATTCATATAAAAAAACTTGGATAAAATTTAAAATTCTTTACTTTAGTATGTACTTCTACTAATTTGATTGAAATATATTTACTTAGTGCAATAACATTTTATGAATCTATATAACATGCATATCTTAAACATTAAATCTTTTGAGAACCTAAATCTTAATTTAAAATATTTAAATTGAATTTCTTTAATTCAAGACATAAAACAAATATATAAATGAATGATAGCCTTCAATTTGAATATTATTTTTCTTCTCCTTCCAAAAGTTTCTTTAAATTTTAAAACTAATTCGACTTGATTTTGACTTAAATACTCTATAATAAATTTGAATGATACCAAATTTTCGTTATTTCAGCTTAAAAATATTATTCAACTGTATATATTTGTACCACTATTTATCCGATTGATTCAGATTTTATTGCCAAACCTCTAGCAACATGATGCCAACAACAAGGAAAAGTCTCCAATCTATTAGTTCTTGGCAGGACCATGAACTTGAAATTTGTGTTGGCTCTGTGGGTTTGATTTGGTTTTCCTTACTTATTGTCATCCATTTCGGGCAGGATACTAGAGGTGGATGAACGTGGGTAGCATTCCTTCTCCCCTGGGGATATGCAAGGAAATCTATGTGCATATGTAGATGCTAATGTTGTATATTTTTTGGGGTCGAATTTCACCCTTTTTCGCATAGAGAGGCTGTCAGGAAGAAAAGTAACAAATGAACAAATGAAACAAAAAATTATCAGGGTAGGGCACATATGTATTGTATGTATGTATGTATGTATATGTATGTAAATGTTTGTATGTGTTTGTGCCTAAAAGGAAAAAAGGTTCATTAGCCGCAGCAATTAAATTTTGGACTAAAAATGGCCACAAGCAGCCAAATAAAGAGGATAAAAAGACTTAAAGCATTGCATTTTAGTTTTTTGTTTTTTATCCTGTTTTCCCCACATCAATTATTTTTCTGAATTAACTTGAAGGATTTTGCTCAGCTAACTGGACATTGTTTAACAATTAACGAAACAAGTTGTTTAACTTTACCTAAACGATTTAAGTCAACAGTAAACGAAGTGCACTCCATGCCAACTGTATGGCCAATTGCAACTCCTTCCCTTTCCTCAGCTGTCCAAGTGAACGTCACTTAGCCTGGTCCTGGTTCCCGTCATCATCAGCATGAGCTGCTTCCGTTTCCGATGACTGCACAGTAAAACAAAAAAAAAAACCATAACAAAACAGAAGAAAACCAAAAAAGGGTCGAACCAACAACATTTATACTGAATATTGCATACTCTTTCAAAGGTAAGGCAGTGCAGTAGCTTAACAACAAGGCAAGGCGATCCAGAGAAAAGTCCTGCAAATAGTAAAATATCATATTCATCTTACAGATTACAAAATTGGAATCTAAGATTATTCCAATGGGAATATATATACCCTTAATATGATATATATAGAAATTTCGTTGAGAATAATAAGGCACAATGGATTAGGTAAGTAGGGAGTAAGGAGTAAGTGAAGTAGTGGCATAAGATCAAGCTCTGATAAAGTACTGACCTAAACTAAGATACTCATTTTTGAGAGTATAAAAATTCGTTGATTTTTTTCATTTGTTCTCCCGTAGTCTGTCCCTCAGCTTCAGCTGAAATGGCATAAAAATTTGTCAGGCAATTCTCAGTTTGATTTCTTTTTTGTTTCTTCTTTCAATCCTTCTCTGCCTCTCTCTTTTTGCATGTCGCTTCCTTTAACCATTTTGTTTGTTTATGTCCTTTAAGGACAAAAATTCCAATTCTCTGAGAGGGATAGAGAGGGGGGGAGGAGGAACAGGTATTGTGGAATGGAAGCAGAGATGGTAGCAATTCCTCCTATGCCCACCCACAGTCAACTTCAATAATTAAATTTGCGACGTATCCAATGCTCGCTCAATGGAATTAACTGTTGTCAATTATCCATGTGAGGACTTGCCGCCGCTTTCATGCCTCTAAATAGCAGAAAAAATAAAACACAAAGTTAACAAAAAAAAAAAAAAAAAAAAAATCATCTTGGCCCGACGACAATAAAATGTCACTTGAATCGGCGACATCGGCGCTCGTGTCCAACTGAATTTGGCATTCGCCGGCGGTGGCCACTCACTAACCATGTTGGATTTGCCGTCCTCTGGCCAGGTGGCGTCGATCTACCGCATTCAATGGACCACACAAGATGCTTAATTTGTTGCGCTCCAAGTTGTCTCCGCTTGAGACTCTGACTCCCTATCAATCAGTGGAGTCGCAAGTAGAGTACTGTAGAGTGGAGTGGAATGGAATGGAGTAGAGTGGATGAGTGGCCTGCTTTTTCTTCGTTTTTCTTGTACAACCAATCTTCTTGTGTTGCATCAAAAATTCAGAACACGGCAACCAGCTATGTATCTCATTTTAGTTGATTCCATTTGAAAGTTTTTTTTTTTGCTTTTTTGCTCATGACCATTGAGTGAACATTTTGTTGGTATGGAGTATACAAGAATCGTTTGACAGTTGGATTCCTTGGCCCTAGCAATAAAGGTTAAAGTCCTTTGAAAAGTAACACCTTTTTATTAAACATTTAAATTTATTGAATGGATTTTACCAAATATACATAGATGCAAGCTATCAATGTAAAAATTAAAAGAGCTGTTTCTGCTTTGAAATATTTGGAAGTGTAAAGTATCTCGAAGTTCAAATTTGGAAGTTTAGAACTTTTGTTTAAGTGTGTGAAAAAAAAAACAAATAAACATGGGACAAACTTGAACTCCTTTCAACTTTTGTATTAGGTTTACGTTTATGTATGTACATATCGTTTTTTTTAATAAAAACAAAGGCAATTACTATGGAAAAGTATAGATTCTTGTTAAAAACCTTAAACTACTTCAACGATTATAACTTTTTTTCAAAGAATAACTTCGGTCTATGTATGTATGTATATCAAGTTGTTGTAATGCAGCTTTATTCCATTTGGGTGCTACTCAACACTTGTCTTTACAGCTGTGTGTCTAATTCTTATTTGACAACGGTGAAACGATGGAATCCACATTGTTGCAATATATGTAAAAGGAATTTACCAAATCATTATTTTGTTATGATTACGATTGCCGCATGGTATCTAAAGTAATGTAAACAAATTGTTAATATAAACTATCTATACATGATAAATGGCATACATATGTACATAGATATGTCGTGTTGCCGAGATACTGTAGAGCTATTGTAGTCTTCGTAGTTTTTTAGTTTACCGTCTTTGTAGTTTACTGGTTCAGTCAGACTTTTGTTAGCTGCCACCGTTTCTTGCAGACATTTAGTTGAACATTTTGAGCCTATAACATAGTATTGGTCATTTTCTAAAGTAATATTGTTGTCCATAATGACAGTGAACAGTAAAAAGCCACGTCTATAAGTATACGTAAAATTGGCTGGTTAAAAGTTTGAAAGTTTAAATGAGGTAGACTTAGATAGTTGTTGCTGAACGTGGTCCCTAAAATTGATGAGTGGGAGCGAGGTCGTTGCATAGGCCTTTAGAAATATCTGGTTTGAAATTTGGTATAAAAAGGGCAACAAAACTTGAGAAAGAGGTCTTTAAAAATTTAGAGCAAAGACTAAAGGAGTGAGCGTAAACCCAAGGAGAACAATATTTTATAAAAGAGTTCGAGATATATATGAATAATTATTGTCATTCATTATTCCATGGTAATACAGTCGAACTAATCTAATTAAATTTCTTAAGATATAAGAAAAATCATAATTTAATGAATTCTAAAGACATATCTTTTTCATTGTATGCTCAATGCATACATATGTCCTAACTTCCTAAATAATAAAGATCCTAAATAATAAAGATTCCATTTAAGGAAACTTGCCTGCATTATATTTCACAAAGTACTCGTAAAGTTATGTTTGTTTTTAAATATTCTCTTACAAAATTTACATGTAAAATAAAAAAAAAACACTTTAATTCCAGTTTTAAATGAATAGTCATAAAAAATTATTTTCTATACTTAAATAAGTACTATAGTATGTTTATTTGTTAGATAAATTAATACTTATCATATACTCATAATAAGCAACTCCTTTGAATTAGGTCTATTAAATTAACTTTCTTACCAGTCGCAGACAATTTCGTGAAAGATATTCAGTATCTCATTTTAACATTTAGTTTTTAAAGGAAATACAACTCATACAAAATGTTGTTTGATCCATTTAATAAATTTTCAAGAGTCTGAATATATAATATTCCCTTTTTTTTAATGTTAAAATATCAACCCATTTTCCCTGCTCATATGTGATCCATTTTAATGAAAATATGTCACTGTCAGAGTAAAAGTTTCTCAAAGTTTGATTCAATGTCGTCGCGAATAAATTCATTACATTTGCACAATTACGTGAAATAAATTTAAATAATGTAAGTAGAGGCAACGGAGTAGCAAGGAGCATCTAAACGAATTTACCCGTAAACCTCAACATAATCAAGTAAATTAATAGCCAAGCCAGAGTCAGGCGGAGTTGTGGCCCGGCCGCACAGAACTCGTTTGGAGAGATCAAAGTAACTAATTATAATAATTAAAAACTTTTCCCGAAAAGCCTTGTGCGCTGTGAACTTTTGGTGAAAACTTTTCCAAAAATTTCGTGGCTAAAGTAACGGGGGTTGTGTGTATGTGCGGTGTGAGTGTGTGTGAGTGTTTGTGTGTGAATGCCACGAAAGTGCGTGCACCTGTTGAGATTTGTCTAATTCCCTAAGCAAATAACATATTCATATCTTGTCCTTTCGCTAAGGCTTTTCATTAAGCAGCCTTCCCGGGACTAGTACATAGTTTTCCATTGCGTCAACGACAGCGGAGTAGTTTTTTAATCAGCGTTAACAGCCTATGCCACAGTGCAGAACAACATCATCATTTCCAACGTCATAGTCATAATCATCATCAATTCCGCTTGGTTGAGTTAATACGCTAAAAGCATTTACCAACACTACAGCAGCATAGCCCACCAGACCAGCCTACCACGCCCACTTAGACAACAATTGTTTATGCTCAACAGAGCAGGCGCTGCACTTTTTGCGAGATTAAACACGAACAGCAGATGGAAAGAGGACCAAAAGGAGAGGCAGGAACAGGATGCAATCATCTAAAGTGTCTCTGGCAGTGGAAACCGCAATGAATAAACTTCTGTCACATACAGATGGAGGCAATGCAACCACTTGGAAGCAATTAATCGTTGGAACAAGATGAATTATTTTAGAACTACATCTTTACTGCGAATACAAATTCAGTTACATTTCAAACAAAAATATATATATATTTAAAAAGTGCATAAACTTATTTCTAGTACTGTGTCTTTTGTGTCTGTGTGTAAAGATTGCCGCTTTGATCAGTGTGGCCGGTTAAAGTGGTGGTTACCGATTGTCCGGACGCATCGGTTTGTGTGACACTTTGATGAATCTGTGTGAGTGGGACACCGGCACCGTAGCTGGCAGAGTTGCTGGAAATTGATCCACCAGTGGAATAGGAGGGATTATAGGCACCGCTATTGTATTCACCGTTATTGTAGGCACCATTGTTATAGTTGCTGGTGGGTGAGTCATCGCTGAATCTATTTTGAATGATTCTATAAACGAAAAGATAAAAATTTTAATTATGATTTCTTCCACTTTTTTGATTCTTCAAACTTACCCTGCCGCAGCTGGAATAACTTGCTGTGTATAGGATTGTCCGGAGGTAATTGAACCATCGGGATGTTGTACAACTTGGGAGGTTGAGGCATAGTTCTGTCCATTGCCCGACGAAGATGATGATGAGGAGGATGATGAGGAAGATGAAAACACTTGACGACGCAGACGTCTCAAGATATGTTCATTAACTTGATGTACATTCGATGGATGACCCTCCGAGTCCAAGGTAAAGAAAGCACGCGGCATAAATTGACCAGCTGAAAGGAGAAAGTTATCAACTAAAGAATAACTGTACATACATATATATATTTATATATATTTTCTATTTCAAATCGTCTTCCAAACGAAAGAAAGTTTTCTATTCACGTTAATTTTTGCATTATTAAACCGGAGACTGAACTAGTTGGGAATTTTATGATTGAAGAATATGGAAAGTTTATGCCGATTAACGAAGATTATTTCATTACGTCTGTTTTCTTGCAAAAAAAAACAAAAAAATAACAAACACAACCAGTTTGTCCACCAAATAAAATATTGCTATTATGACAGAAAAAAACCAACCATTTTTAAATCTAGCCAGTTTTATATTTCTGAATTTAGATATTAACATATACTCCAGACTTGAAATGATGATAATAAAATTCTTCATTATGATGATAATAATAACAGCGATTAACTTAGGGAGGTAGAACAACACAGGCCAGGTCCAAAACTGAGTGCGATGATGTAATACCAAAGCCTCAAGCCTTAAAGTTAATTATACTAAAATACGTAATGGATGAAACTTACCGGAAGAGGCTGAAGCAGCAGCCACTGCGAACAGGGCAAGAGCAATCAATGTGTATTTCATTATGTTGTTTTGTTTAGTTTATCCAAAATCTGTAATTGTACAGTAAACACCAATAAGCACAAACACACACACAGAGATAAACACACAATTATAATGCTGATGATATCAAATATGATGATAATATGATAATGATTCCAAGCCAATCGGCACTCACTCACACAGAACGAAAGACTCAGGCAACGAACGAGCAATATAACCGGCAACACAATAGTCAGACTTAAAGTTCCAAAACGACTAAACTTTCGATGCCAAATGGTTGAGGCTTTTATATGGAAATTATAGAGCTGACGTAGTGCCAAGATGAACAAGAGGAAGAAGCTGTCAAACAACCTAAGAGAGAAGACTCACACAAAGTGCGAAACCGAAAATACTTGAAAAAGAAAAGTAAAGAACAACAAAGAAATCTTCACACAAAAGTCATAAAACTAAACTTAAATTGAATGATTCACTGGATTTAAAGGGTTCTGAGAGAGTATAATTATTTTAGTTAAACAATTTGCTCTCTCTCTCTATCTGTATATATATATATATTTAATGTTGATAGATAAACTTCCAGATGCTAATAAAAGAAACATGCAAAACAAGATCACAAAAATAATCACTCAATATATATGTTTTTTTTTCTCTTTAGAGGGGATTTTGTTTTAGTTTGTTTTTCCAGTTTTGTTTGTTTTAATTTACTTTATTTATTTGGCCTTTGGCTACTTCAGTGGTTGTTCAATAATATGACCACAGGGTTTCATCTTTATATAGAGGAAAGAGAGAAGGCTAAGGGTGTGTATGTTGGCCAAGTGTTTTGTCATTCTGACCTTATTCTTCTCCTTTGTCTGTCTTTTTTTCGCTTCTCATTTTCGCATTTGGAGTGGTTCTCGTCTTTAGCTCAGGGCAATAACCTGATTGAACTATATGATAAATAGATTTTCAATTTACTATTTAAGTTCACATAAGTTATATTTTGATTTTTTAATTTTTATGGACTACACGAGTCAATATTATTTTTTTCCTTTTGTTTTTTGTCTATTCATTTACATGTTTGATTAATCGAATTATCAAAATTTCGCTTGAATATTATTATAAGTTTTATTATATTTGGGAATTTCTGATTAAAAAATCAGCTGCTTATACAATATGAACACCGGTTCATATTAACCAAATATATATATATAAATAAATAAAAAGCATCATCAAATTTCTTAAATACATTAATTTTAAACAGCAACTGACGTCAAATTGTTAAACAAACTTTGTTATATAAACAAATGCTTTGCCGATTCTTCTTGTGATTATTTCTATACCCTTTTTAAATGGGTATATCTGTTTTGTGCGAAAGTCTGCTGTGATTATTTCTATACCCTTTTTAAATGGGTATATCTGTTTTCTGCAATGGACAGGATATATATATGCATTCTTATTCAACATTAGGTGACTTCTTATATATTATACCTTAGGACTTTTTATATATTTATGATCTTTAAGGCCCAGCGAAATTTTAAGATATATTCCAACACCGTAATCTCTGATTAGCTATCAACATCTGTTTCGTCGGAAATCGGAAAATAAATATATAGATATATCTTTTTAGATTTTGTACTGAAATGTAAAAAGCTGCAGCTTATGAGGAGAGTTTTATTTTCTTTTCATGGCGATTTCGAGGTAGTTTGTTAATAAAAAAGTTCCTCAACTTGAAACAGGGTATTCCTAAGGCTTGCTTTATGTTTTATTCAAAATATTCGGTAATTTTAAATTTAATATTTAACGTTTACAAAGCATTTTTCATTTCGAATTACACAGTTTTCTTAGAAACCGTGCAAATTGACACAAATTAATTATTTCTCATTAATATTTTGAAAATAATACTATAAAAAAAAAAAAAATTTCGCTTTGCTTTAAAGAAGTAACATGAGTATAAGTAAAAAAAGGGAGTTTTTACATTTTAAACCTTGAAAACGAATATCCCCAGTTTTCCCCGATTTCCTTTTACTTCTATTCATCTTCAAATCGTGTGGCATCTTTGTCGTCTTTTTTTAAAACAAATGAAAAATCGAAAACTTAGTTGACTCTCCAATTAGATTAAAATATATTGACATTAATGAAATATTTACAAAATATGAAAACAGCAAATCATTTGAATAAAACTTTATTGATATTAGGGAAGAGATAGATAATATTAAAGAATAGAAGGGAACACATTTCAAATTCGGATTACTTATTGTTTTATTATTTCCGTGTCATTTTTGTTCATTTCACAGTTTTGACAGTTCTACCAAATCTATTTTTGAATTTTCCACACGTTTAACGCCCCGACTAATCCAAAAAAAGAAAAGAAAATTAAATAAAACAAAACCTTTCCACAGATAAGTAGAGTGACTGGGCAGTTTTTTCTGGCTGCTCAGAAAATATTCCCCTGACATTTGTTTCCGCAAAAAAATATACAAGAAAAAAAAAAAGGAAACGATTTATTATTTGCAACTTCGACTTTGCAACTGGCCCCCAAACATTAATCATTTGTTGTGTCCGAGTTGTGGACATTGGTGAAAGAATTTTGTTTGGGCTTTTTTGCTGCAGTTATAACGTGTTGAAATTACAACCAAAAATTTTGGAGAATGTGTTAAAAAATGAAATGAAAACAGAAGGAGAAATAAAATATTTCATTCACACACACGGACATAAATTTCCTTTGAGAATAGATTCGTTTGCTTCGAGACAGACGAAAAAGTTCCAGAACCTGATGATGATGAGTGAGGACTGCGAGGGCTGCTCCTGCTGTTATTTTACTTTTTTTATGGCACACACAGAGTATGCACCCATGAGCAGGGAGGGAGGGGGGTGTGGCTAGGTGATTATGTTTGACAGCCGACCTGGGACAGAGAGAATGCCTGGACATGGGACATGTATGTATACTAAGTGCAATGTGTCCAAAAAAATTGGTCTTAGACTTCTGTGGTGATTTATAGCCATGATATTTCAGTATTTTTCCAAATTTTTAGCAACTGTAGGCGTGTCTATCCTTCCATCTGTCTGCCATTTTTAATTGCAATATCAAGAGAAAGAATAACAATTTCTTTGTCGTCATCATGTGGTTCTTCTATATACGATTTGGCTTTCTTTCTCTCTTTCTTTGGGCGACATAAAACAAAACCTCTTGAGAAATCTGTTTTTGAAACATTCAAAATATGAATAATTGAAACAGCTGAAACGATAAAGAATACATTTCCGAATTTTGATGGCAATTTATTTATATGACAAACCAATACAAATTTTGTTAATTTTATTATGTTGAATGCAAGCCAAAAAGTATGCTGTTGAAATAGTTAAAGTATCTTTGAGATATTTTCAAATTCTACTTAATACAATCTAAACCAAGAAAGTATTATAATTTAAGTATATAGAACAAAATGAATTACATAAAAATAAAATATAATTCATAAAATAATAAAATAAAATCCAATATCTAGCTTAAGACCCAAGTTGTTATAGCTAGTTCTCCGATTAAGGGTAATTTCATAATTACTTATTAATCATAGTATAAATAAGTAAAGTCCGATGTGATAATTGTTTGGCGAGTGCGTGGAAAATATGAGACACTTTTCTTTTAAAGCATAAACCTTTACTTTAATTAGAGTCATCTTTTCTGTCTATTTCTTATGACTTTATAAGATTGGCAACCTTTGCAATTTGGAATTCTTTAACATATTCCATAGAATTCCAAATATTCCTAGTTGTTCTCAACAATATCGAAGTATGCTTAGCTAAGAGTATATTTATGTTTTCTCTTTTCGGTTCTAATTGTTTTGTTTCGTAAAATAAATTTGCTAAACAATTTGCAAAACATTTTTGTCCACATAAAGTTTATATAGTCTTAATCACCTTCAATAGTCGAATCGACTAAGACATTATTGCCTGTTCGTATGAATGCCTAGATCTCAGATAATGTTAAGGCTAGAACTACCAAATTTTATTTGTGTAAATACCCGGTTATTGTCTAAAAATACTTATGTTTGATACACTCAAAAATATATTTAATATGTATCAGCAGACAAAATTTTGTCAAAATTGTTCAATAATAATCGAAGGTAATTAAACATTTTGTACTAGAATGCCAAATGCAACAATAAAAGTAAGCAAGATAGCATAAGATCGCTGATGCTGCAATTTGTTTAATTTTTTATTTTTAAACGAATTTGATTTTATAAACTATAACGAATAATCTAATAAGATTTTTCCCAATATAAATGTGTAACTATAAATATTAGTAAACAATAAGCTAAATATGTCGATTTTTCCATTTTTGTTTGCACTTCATAGTCTTAAATAAATAAATCTATAAATTATTATTTAGGTTGGAATTCTGATAGATAAGATAACAGTCTGTAGGTCAGTATAAATTACTTCAATTGTTAGAAAAATTTGTTAGTTTCGACTAAATGTAAGTGCATCTGAAAACCGAGCAAATCGCCAAATGAAGACATTTTCCTTTGGATTCTATCTTTGTCCGATTATTCGATGAGCTCTCGAAACGGTTTTTAAATGAATACTTCCTACTTTTATAGTAAGACCCTTTTAAAAGGAAGTTAGTCGTCAGTATGGGCTAAGCGATAATAATTTCATTGTCTGCATACAATTAAATTAATTTATTTATCCCCAAATATTCCCCTTAATATCTCTAAAGTGCTAAAAATCTTTTTGAGTGGTTATTGAAACTATTAACATTTATTGTCCTTGCTTATCGTATATCTAATCTTACATATAACTCATGGAATGAATGATTTCAACACTTTCAGTTTTCAAATCTTTTGAATTTTATGATGATTTAAATCAAATGTACACCCATTTAAATTCATTTTGGGAGGAAAACTTTTTGTAGACGTCCAATAAGATTGTAATGTAACACCTTCAGAATCCTTTTCATACCTTTGCAAAGAAGGTATTTTAATTTTGGTCAGAAGCTTGCAATGCATAGAAGGAAGCATAAACGACTATATAAAGTATATATATTCTTGATCAGGACGACGAGCTGAGTTGATATAGCCATGTCCGTCCGTCTGGATCAACGCAATCTCCTCCGAGACTCTTAAAGCTACAGAGCTGAAATTTTGCACTTAGGCTTATTTTTGCTGCAAACATTTTATATTTCGGAATCATCCCGATCGGATGACTACATCATATAGCTCCCATTGGAAGGATCGGTTGTGAATAAGATTTAACCTCAATAACTTTCATGTATTCCAATCGAATATTACAAAAACCGGTTTATGTAAGTTTTATATACTCTTTTACAGATCTACCAAGTTTTATCTGAGTCGGTTCACTAAATTTTATAGCCCCCATAGGAACCATCGGTCAAGAAAATAGTTTTAGATGAATAACTTGGTTATTTTAAGAGCTATTTTCACGAAAGGTATGTGTAACCTTGGTATTTATAGAAATATATCAGAATATACCAGAATAAGCCGAATATATGCTATAGCTCTCATAGAAACAATCGGAACAAAAAAAATTTTTTAGGCACGGAGATATGAATAGGGTCATATACTTCCTCATGATTCTGGTAATTTATATGTAACTGCTAGATAAGACCGATTGCAAGTGTATTCGGTATAGCCCATCCTTCTAGTTCTAAAAATTGATTTCTTTATAGATTATTTTTATAAACATTTAGAAATTAGAAAACTTATAATCTTAACAAACATAGTCGACTTAAAATAAGTTTAATGAATATACTTAAACATTCATAACCGATTCAATATGAAAAGTTGTTATTTATATCACAATCGCTTATATATAAAAACTTGATAGAATTTTTAAAGGGAGCTCGAATGATATCAGTTAACTACAGAAAATATTCTTTCAACATATAAATCCATCTATGAAATGGGATTATACAATGTAACGCAATTTACACATTCAATAAAAAAGGTAAAATCTAAATTGTTGCTGTTTTTTTACCCCAATTTTCGTTTTTTTTTTTTGTTAACTTATTGATTGACATTTTCATTTCATAAGCCATATTTATTTATATTCTACATAGATTCCTTTTATTCTACCCTCAAATTGATTTTCAATGTTTTCCAAAATAAAAAAGGAGAGTAAAATAAAAAGAAAACTGACAAATTTTATACGAAATGTCAGCGTGGTAAATTAGCCCTCTCAATAAAGAGAGAGTAGGGTTTCGGTTTTATTTTGCGCTTTCCACTCGATGATTTCTCCAGTGATTTTAGCGCAATCAGTGAAAGAGCCTGGCAGCCAAGGACATGATTAGTTTATGAATAGAAAAAGTAGTGGAAAATCAAGATTCGCATGCCAAGTGGGCACACGGAATGAAAGTTTAATGAACAAAAGGACCAAGGGCAAGGCATAGAATTTGATTTGCAGTTGGTTGGAGTTGATGCCAAATTCCAAATGCCAGATGCCTACGTGATGGTCAAAAGACAAAGTGGAATGTAGTGAGGTAACTTACTATACATACATACACTTATCCAGTATATACATATATAACTTTGAGTTGTGTCCTCGATGTTATATGTTGGCTTCTATTTGGATTACAGTGAAGCCATATGCCATAAGTTACTTTTAGAGCATTTCTTATCTCAAACTAGGACAACAACTTCATATTTCTTTTGTTCATGGGAAAAGCAAACAATGATCTACTGGCACACGCCACAACGATGCGAAATGATTGCATCCGCCCAGGAAGCTGTATACATGCATTCATCCATCCATCTATCCTTTATTCCTTCCTTCCTATGGGCCTTCCTATTATTTTGTAGCCGGGTATCATCCGCAATTTTCACGCCCACTTTGTTTGATGATGACAAATCTAGTTGCGTGTTTGGCGATTTGCGATTGTTATCAGATTGGCTTGGCCTTTTTTGTCGTTGTTCTCCCTGCTTCTGCTCTAGTTGCATTGCTTAATTATGTTTATTTTCCGATACCGACTCCCCGCTCCCTTTGGTACATCGTTTAGGTCACGTGGCCAGCGGGAACGGCAGTGGCACGTGCTAATCGGCGGTTGCATGTCCCAAAATGTTGCAACAACCAACCAACCAAGTAACCAACCCCCTGTTCCTGTTGCTCTTTCCGTTCGATTCGCTTACAACGCTGATAATTGAAAATCGTTAAGTTGGAACAAAGGCCTAGAAGTTTGATGGCTTCATTTATCAAGTCTCATAGAATTATTTGCGAATATTTTGTCAAGGCTAAGATGATGGGCTTTCAAATTGATTATTTTGCTTCGTTTTACGTTTATTAATTAGTTTTGAACAGGAAAAACCAAAAGAACTAGTGTTGAGTAACTTTTCAATGACAAAGAGTGTTGGAAGAGTGGAAAATGATTATGTGACTCATTCATATAATAACAAATAGTTTTATCGTAACGGGATTATATAAGCTTTATAAATATTTCTTATAAATAAAAAACTTAAAATAAACATTTTTTAAGCATTTTTTTATTTTGTATTTAGAAAATACTCAATTTAAACTATTATTTAACATGTAGACAAAACAAAGTTTAAATTACAAAATGTTTTAGCTGTTTCAATTAAATTTGGTATATATTTAAAAACAACATCAAAAATTGGAAAGAAGTTTTGAGACATTCGTTTATTGGTTAGCTACATAGTATCTGGTAGTAAATGCTTTTTCTATAGATGAATATATGAACATCTTTATGTATGTATTTCATTAATTTTAAAATAATTTTATTTCTTGAAAAAGCAATTTCGCTTCTTAACAACAATATTTATATATAGATATATGGCAGTTGACACATTAGCGATTTAAAAGGCTCACAATCTTAATAACCAAAAAGTTCCACTTAATCTCAAAACAATTCTCTAAATACCTAAAATATAAAAGTACATATCCATATAAGTTAAATTATTTAATTAGTTAATTTAAGACAAATGTCAAAGGACTGGCAATTAAGTTCATATTTTGGTCCTATTCTATTCTAGCACAAGCCTTTAGCCAAGAATTGTTTCATTCAAAAGTTCCGCTTAATAAAGGCGATGCATTAAAAAGGAGGAACATCTGAAATGATGGAATTCAGAATTCGAAATGCTTTTGTTTCAGTTTTCCACTATTGTTTGGTAATAATTTCATGCATTCTTGACTTTAATAATAATGTAAGGTCCCTCAATATTTGGACACCTGTTTAAATTTAATTTGATTAAAGTAAACCGGTAAAACTTTTCACACGCATAAGTATCAAAAATGAAGTGTCGCCTGGTGAATCGCATAAATTATGAACAAAATCCTTACACACACACACCCGACCTAAAGAAGTGTGTTAAATATTTAAATACTTGAAAACCATAAACCTGAGTATTTAGAAATTAACTTTTCCAGACAAACCACACACACACATCCACACATATATTTACATACATATGTGGAGAGAGAGAGAGAGAGAGAGAAAGCGAAGAGGAGACATTCGGTTCGTTTGACCCTTTTGGTCTTCATTAGAAATTCACACTAATGTGCCTGACTTAATAATAATCAAATTTATATGCATCGTTATGTGTTTGAGGACTTCTGCAGGACTTAGACTGACCAAAAACAGGACGAGTTCATATGAAAAGTGTCAATATATAGAAACATTCTAAGTGCAGAATAAAAAGAGAGAGAGTCTTGGAGGAGGCAGCTGCTCAGCTTGAGGCAGGCCAGAGACAGAAAGGAGAAAAAGGGCTTCCTGGAAGCCACGCCCACTCCTTAAAACCGTTATGTACACCATTGTATACCGTTGTGTTGTTTGTTGCAGACTAAATGGCCAAAAGGTTACTCTCCTGGGAGTCCAAGTCCAAAGGCCGTCGAGTCCAGTAGCCTTCCCATATAATGATGAGTCTTGGAAATTTTCACAAAAATTAATTATGAATTTTAAAAGATAGGCAAAAGTTGTTTATGCTATTTTGACAAGCATTCCGTTTTTTGCTACCAAAAATTGAATTACAAAAGTCCTTGAAAAACAGAGACAAAGAGAGAGATAGAGATGAAGAGAAAGAGAGGGAGAGAGAAAGGGAGAGAGAGAGAATAAGATCGTGATATAGAGACAATAAAAACAAATTACAATTACAAAACAAAACACACATATGACCACTTTGTGATACCCTCTATTTGTAAGTAAAGTGGGTATATTAGTTACCTGATGAAGTATATATATATTTTTGATCTGTAGTTAAAGTCAAGTTACGCTATTCCATCTCAAATCTGCTTAAATGTGGGTTAAAGGTGAGTGACATCACAGAACACATTTATCTGAAAAGTATATAGATTCACTTACTCCTGCTAAAGGTATCCTTAAGTCGAGTTTGCAATTTATGTTTATTGCTTTTATCCTTACGCATATAAATTAACATTTGCTACCAAAAAGGACAAACAGCGAGTCAAAGTCACCCCCCTATAACCCCTTAACCAGTCAAGGTATAGCCATGTTCAACATAGATAAAGAGGAGGGGGGCTGGAGGAAAAAAAAGGGAAAATTGAAATAAATTACCAAAACTAAAGGCACAACTGTTCGCATAATGAAGTCAAATTATATTTTCAGAGCGATTCGACGTCTCGATGGGCCAGAACGAGCTGGGCGTTATCCTTAACGAAGGGTGCGTCCACTTCGCTAGGACGAATGGTGCTTGAAATTATGCAAATCGTATATAGATACATATATGTATATATACATGAGTAAGTGTGTGTGTGTGTGTGTGTACCTATTGGTGGTGTCACCATGTCGAACTCCAACTGGGCATCGGGGCGTTAATACTGACATTAGCGTCAACAAGCATTTCCCAATCCATTCATTCCATTGACATTGTCCGGATCCTTAGTGGTGTCACCTTCTCATGTCCGTTTCGGCGATGTTATCATTTAATTCGTTGAAATTAACACGAACATTGTTAACTGTAAATGAGCTAATTAATCTAGTAAATGTGTCGCCTAGTCTCCCCATCCCCACCCCTGTCCAAACGATGCATATAACATTGCCTGATGCTTTTTGTGGTTCTCCAGAGGATCCCACCTGGCTGAAGGTATGTCGCACGCATGTCGATGCTCCTCTCTCCACCCATGCTCCTCCTATGTTTTCCTCTTCCCATTCTCTCGCTACTTCTCCTTTGGGAGCTGCACTAAAACCCAACCCCGAAACCAAAATGAGATGCATGAATGTTTCGCTTGAAGCGGATCGTAAACTTTCCTTAAATGTGCTCTAAATAAATTATTTATCAATCATGTCCAATAAAAATTTTTAATTCCAAACTCCATAGAAGAGGTAGACATACTTTTGTGGAACATTTGAAAATTATTTACTATAACAGCTGCTAATAAACTGGATAAATCTTTAAATAACTAAGACTTTACATCAACTAAAATATCTTGAAAAATATTTTACAAAAAATTTATTATTAACTGAAGAATTTATATAAACTTTATTACTTTAATATTTTTATTAAAATGAATTTTGACTTGTAAGTAAAAGAATGAACTACAATTTTTTCAATTAAATTTTTAAATACTTTTAAATTAAATTAATGATTAAAGCATTTTTTCAATTGTGATTTAAAATTAAATATAAAGGAAATGGTAATTCAATACACATGACTAAAGATATATCTTAGTGTTAAGATTTTTTTTTAAATATTTTTAACTAATTCGATTAATTTTTATTTGTGTCCAATAATTTTACGATTCATTTTGAAAATTTTTATAGCAAATTTGGTAAATTTTGGGTGAATTAATTAAATTGTAACCTCACAAATTAATATTGTAACCTTACAAGTTTTTATTTTATTTTTGTGAAATTTTTACTTTGTTTTCAAAAAGTTTGAAAGATGGTTTTTGAGATCTTATATATATATTTATATCAAGTAAAGTATAATTATTCACCAAGTTGATATCATATTTTTAAGCAAATGCTTACAATTTGTTCGATTGTTCCTATGGGAGCTATATGATATAGTCAGATCCGATGGGGATGATTCAGAAATAAAAAAGTTTTTATACAAAAGAAGTATAGGTGCAAAATTTCAGCTCTATACGGACGGGCAGACATGCAGGCAGAGCTATATAGACTTAGCTCATAGTGCTGATCAAGAATATATATGATATATATAGTAATATACCCTTTTTGCAAGGACATAACAAATATATTTGCATATTTATCGAGTAAAGTATATTTGTGAAGCAATTTCAAATTTTGTTTTCGAGCGTATAAATAAATATTTTTGAATGCAATATAATATGAGCAAATTTATATTTAGCTGTAATTTCTATAAATTTAAAGAAAAAATGCTTAAATACGAAACAGCTTAAATATGTATATTGCAATAAGAATTACTAAGTAAAATTGACTTTTTATATATTTGACTTATATATTATAATGCAATATAATAAGCAACACAAAGACTTGAATAAAGTGTCTTATTTCAAGTACCGTTAGTTTGGTTAGTAAGTAAATTTATTTAGTTAGTAATTTTGTGTGACTTCTGTTTACTCTTCCTCATTATAATTGTAATATATTGTATAGCGCTGTACTCAATAGTTTTGATATTATTTAAATTTTTTAAGGGACTTTTATAAAGTATAGCAAAAATTTAGTACTTAAAGTTCTCTGCAATCATTTTTCTTTTTTAGTTTATGAAAACAAATTTAAATATATAGATAATATATTGCAAAAAAAAATCATTCGTTTCAGCTTAATTACTCCTTTCTGTGTATATGGTATGATAATGTATATCCTTAATAATTTACATACAAAAAAGTCCTTTCTAGATACTCGACTGTAATTGTCCCATTTGTCACTTAAACACAAAGACAAAGAAAAATAAATTCTATAAATTTTTTCTTTCTGTTTGTTTCCAACTTTGCCATATGCAAGACATTCACAGAGTCATAAATAAAACTGAAGAAGGAAATTTGAGGCGCGAACATTTTAATTAGTTTCCTTTTATGCAGCAGACACTTAAGTATATACATACATACATTCCTATCCTGCCCAAGGACCAATATGCAAATTAGTTAATGTGAGTAACGTGAGGGGTGAGGCAACAGCAGGAGTAAGGGGTGTGGGGTATACTAACATACCATGACATTAAATAAATCATATTTAGTTTCAGTTTCATTCTCTTTTCATTGGTTGGACAATTTCTTCAAGTCATTGCCTATTGTGGAAATCTGTATATAGAATGATTCTCTCCAAGGACCCAAACCAGATGCCGATACCAACAACTGACACAACATATGACAGTTGCTTTGTCTATCCATTCAAACAAATCAAGAAAAGAGAAAGACCACCAAAGATTCAATAAAATATAAATTTCATAGAAAATTCATTTTTTCAACTATTTCCGTGGTTAAGCTCCTCATCCCCTCCTTAACCTTATATACAAATATATAGAGTCCAATCCAAAAACAAATTGCACTTGCCGCAATCGGTTAAAATTAACCCAATCCCTTATTTTGAGGCCTCAAGGACTTTAACTACCAAGTGCTGAAGTGTTTGCCACTTCAGTTTGGAGTTTTTGTTGTAAGTCCAACTTGTTAAAGGTCGAAGAGGGCGGTTGAGAGGAAGAGAGCGTTACAGAGAGTGCGGCACGTGGCAAGTCTAGAAAAATACTAAAAAAAATAAAGTAGAGGCCAACACAAAAGCCAAGTAAATTTAATTAAATTATCTCCAACACGTGTTTGACCAACTGCAACGATTTTGCAAAACAATTGAAACCAGTTTAAATATTTACAAAAGCATTTGCTAAACGTTCTCGTGAGGGTACACAAAAAAAAGGTTTCGTTTACATAAGAAAAAGTAAATATAGTACACACACACACATACATATACATTCAACCTTCCTCCATTTGTGTTGGTTCTTTGCCTTCAATTTATCATTTCCCACAGTCTTTGGACTCGCTTATCAATCACTAAAAACGAACGAAAACCGAGGATCTGTTCCCTCACAAAATAATTTCATAAATATTTATGGCCGATCTTTGTCATTGATAGGCTTTTACGATGCCAAAGAGTGTATGCGTGTATGTGTGTGTGTGTTTTAGCCAAGTTTGAAGATGGGAAAACGACTCGCCTTAAACATAAAATCAGCGACTGCACACAAACAATTATGTTTTTTGGAAATTGTTTATAAACAAATGTTAGTATTTGGTCAATGGGCTCTAAATGGAAATGCAGTTCATTAGATTGGCAAACCAAAAATGGTAAAATAAATATTTAACAAAGATTCAAAGTTAGCCAAAAGAAAATGTTTATTCAATTTTTATATCAATTGTCAACTAAAATTGTTTTGGCAATAACATTATGTTCAAAGAAAATTATTTCAGATATAAGATTTATTAAGAAAAAATTTTAGTTAGTTTTCAATTTTGAAGGAGATTTTTATTTTTATTTATCTTGAGACAGTTTTGTATTAATAGTTAAATTGTTTACTAAATATTAAACATTAAAAAACATCTAAGTTCCACAATGTGATTATCCCGATCCTTTGACCACCACTTCGTGTTTTTTCTAATTTTCCTTTTTTTTTTTAATTTCTTAATTCCATTAGATTTTTAAAATTTGTGACACTTATTTGGACCTAGCTAGCGAGTCATAAACAATTCCCTACAATATATTTTCTAATAGTCGTGTTAGCAAATTAAAACTTACTATGTCTTTTGTTTGAAATTTGATTTGCTTAAAGAGTTTATACATCTAATTGGCTTTGGCCTTTTTTGTGGGCGGAATGAATCACATGTAAAACATGTAAACATCATTTAATATATTTAATAAATTTGTGTGAAGTTAAAAGTTCGCAATTGTAATAATACTTTTTCCAAATCAAGTTCAACTTGTGTCTGCTGACAACCAAAAACGAAAGCCAAAAACTTTCCTAGGTTGTGTGTAATATGTAACTGTCGCTCATACTGAAAGATCACCCAATAAACAAAAACTATGCAAAATGAGTTTCACCTTGACTACATGGCAACTCCTCTCCTTGCATACATACATACAACATTTGGGGTTTTTTTTTTAACACTAAGAAAGTGTTAAATTTTTGATTAAAAAAATTAAGAATGAAACAGATTTTAACTGAGAAGTTGGTTAAATAACATCTCAAATAACACTTTTCCCTATAAAGTGATACTGATAATTTATTATTGTTGTTTGTTTTAAGATATGGCATACGAGTCAGCTTCTGTATATATACATATTTGCTATTGTGGTCATAAAAGGAAATTAGTTGTTCATTTTTGCTGTTATCCTTGTACACATGTACATGTACAAAGTATAAACAAATTAAGATGCATGCTTTAGTTTGTCGTGTTTCGTTTCCAAAGTTTCAATTTATGAATGCGAAAACCATTTCTTCATTGTAAAACGTGTCAGGGATGAACTAAAATTAAGAGAACTTGAACTGATATTATTTAGTAAAGGATAATTATTTGGAAAATTAACTTAAAAATCTTATTACAATTATAAGAAATAATAAGTATAAACAAATAAAGTCGTTCAAGTATAAAATATTGCTTTAGATGTAGTTTATCAAGTCTTTTAAATAGTTTATATCAAGGGTGGGCAGCCAAACTTCGCAAGTGAGCCCGACAACAAATTTTACAACAAACAACATTCCGGGCAGAGAAAAAGGTCGCGATCGCGAGTCCGAGCAGAGGTCATAAATGTGCGAGTTTGTAGACAGAGGGACGCACAAGCAACTGAGGGACGCACATTCATCTGAGGGACGCACAAGCAAAGATCTCGAGCTCGAGGATGGGTCATAAATGTGCGAGTTTATTGACAGAGGGACGCACAAGCAAGTGCGGGAGGGGAACGAAGAAAAGGGTCGCGATCTCGACGACGGGTCATAAATGTGCGAGTTCGTTGGTAGAGGGACGCACAAGTAAATGCGGGACGCACACTGAACTGAGGGACGCACAAGCAGAGAAAAAGGTCGCGATCGCGATTCTGAGCAGAGGTCATAAATGTGCGAGTTCGTTGGTAAAGGGACGCACAAGCAACTGAGGGAGGGGAAAAAGGGTCGCGA